>RCUC01051760.1:0-38850 GCA_003697995.1 Taxidea taxus jeffersonii | reverse complement strand
TTTTTTTTTTTTTTTTTTTTGCACTTTCCCAATAAAATGAAACCTCCCCACTCAGAACCATCCACACCCACTGATCTTGACCATTTCCACTCCCAGAGATACTTCAGCTCAGATGTAATGCTCATCTGAAAGGCAGACATCATTCACTTGGGTGCAATTCGACATGGGGCAGGTCGGGGGTTCTAGAGTCTAAGAAGCTGAGAAGTCCTGCTCTGCTCCACAACCCTTCCCTTCTCCAGCCTCTTCTGTTCTTTTCTGTTATGGCTAATGCCTTCCCTTTCACCATAATCCTCCTCTAATCCACCAGCAATTCCTTTTGATTGAAACTTCCAAATAAATCCAAACTTCTACCACCTTCTCTACTCTGTACCTTAGAAGGCTAAGGCCTTAGCCTCTAAGGTATTTAGAGGATAGCTAGGCTATCCTGGCTCTTTGGACACATCTTTAATTTCCATCTCTAAAATAGAACTCAACAGTCTTAGAGGTTGGCAAACTTTTTTTCTAAAATAGAACTCAACAATCTTAGAGGTTGGCAAAATTTTTTTCTAAAAGACCAGGTAGTAAAGATTTTAGAATTTGCAAACTCTACAATCTCTGTTGCAAGCATCCAGCTCTGCCATTGTAGCACAAAAGCAAATGGTCATGGCTGCATTCAAATAAAACTTTATTTGCAAAAAACAGCAATGGACCAGATTTGTCCCAGAACCTATAATTTGCCAAGCCCTGGTCCAGACTTTTACTGTGGGGTTTCCTTAGAGCATGTTCCACAGTCCTTAAAACATAATTTTCAATCTTCATCATTACTCATTATAAACCAGCTACTTCTTACGCTCATTATTCTATATCATTTTAAAATATGGCCATACATGTTCTTTCATTTGTCCATTGATCTGGAAACATACATCTCAGTGACTTTTTCTGCACAGTGCTGCAGTGTAATCATCCTGAACACCTGATATCAATATCTCTTCATGTCTGACCTTTCTACACAATGATCTATGTGACAGAACTGTACTGCAGATACTCATTTCCATCCTTAACAGGAAAACTAAACAGTCTAATTAATGAATCCTTTAATTAAACCTTTTCCTTCACCCTAAACTTTAGCTAAGAATATAAGGATGGCCAAATTGAAAATGAATGAAGCTTTTTCTTTCTGTCGGAGAGCATCTAAGGACTCAAAATGCAATTTGATTCCAGAAGTTTTCCAGGATGGAAAGGAATTACCCATATCTTCACATGTGTATAGCATACATATTTATGGGGGAAAGGAGGAATGGATTTGAGACAGGAAAAAATTACAAGCCAATGGTTCATGGGTTAAATCCAACCCAGAGACATGTTGCTTGGCATTTATAGTTGTTTCAAGCAATTTAAGTCACCACAAACAAGATCAGACATTTTACATTAAAATTTTCAGATTTCCAACAGATCTTTTAAAAAAATAAGTATTTCTGGCAATACAAGGACAAAATTATTCCAGGGCAGTAACAAGCTAGAGGTGAATGGTGGCCCACTACTTTTAGATGGAGAGTATTTCCTGCATTTCCAAAATCCCCACTACTCCCTCTTGACTACTTAATATTGGAGCAAAGTGTCAGTTGCCAATTATTATTGCGTTCACACTATATTTTTCCTATAGTAAAGAGCTTTTTCCCTTCTTGGACCCTTTTCCCAGTCAAAAGCAGGAAAAAGAGAGGGCTGAGAAAGCTATGTAACTTATGGAAAGATGGGAGTTAGAACTCATTTATGCTGTGGGTCTGGCCACTATAGGCAGTTGAACATTTTGCCCCTATGAAGGAGAAAGAGTTCAGCTGGAAGACTGGATTTGAGTTCTAGGCTTGGTTCTGACTTAGTGTAAGGGGACTTCAAGTAGGGTACACACTCTGGCTTGCCCTCAATTTGTCCCCCCAAAATAAAGGTTTTGTATAAGTTAGGGTGTGTTGATGGTCAGAAAGAGGGTAATTAATACGAGGATATCAGATGCCATGGAATTGATTTGAAAGCAGAAATGAGATGGAAATAAAGCACTACAAGCGTTGCTCAGTGGCAGTATCGTAGCCAATGAGGTTTATCCGAGGCGCGATTATTGCTAATTGGAAATAAAGTGCTACAAGGAGCTTGGCAGCAGAAATTGCAGAATCAAACACATGATAGAGCAAACAGAATAGGACAATAATGCTGGCATAGATGCATCCCAACCATCTCATTTCCTTTGCATGCCTTGCTCACTGTTCAAAGTTCCACTATGGGATTGCCAATGCTCAGGGGTAGGTGGCCTTTTTACTGGTAGCATCAGGCCAGCAAGCAGACAGATCTGAGAGGAGGAACCCCAGCGACCCCTTTTATCTTCCACTGCAGAATGACGTCTGAATTTATAGTCTTATCAAAACTACACATAGAGGGGGAGAGGGAATTCCTCAAAGGGAAATGTTGGGCTGCTACTAGAGGAGGATAGCATATGCTGCCCAGGCTGAAAACCCAAATGAATGTCCCCTGTTGGACTACACAAAATCATATACGGAACCCAAATATAAATGACATAGGGAAGCATAGCAGTTCTGTTTGAAACAGGAGAAGGAAACCATGATTCCTATTTACTCCCTGATTCCTCACTCTGCATTAGTCCCTGAATCATTTCCACTGACCCAAGACCACCCTGAAGCCCAGAGTAAAAACCACAGGACAAGATCATCTGCATGATCCCTTAGATTCTGCAATTTCGTGATCTGAACGGCAGAAATATTATTTGAGTTTCCACTGGTTGGCTGGGCTCCGAGACCCTAACTAGATGAGGTCTACGAGATAAATCCTGACAGCTAACCAAGCCATGAGAATTGTTCCCCTGAGAATAGCACTGGTAAATCATTCTCAATGACTACTGATGACAGGGACAAGCTTTCAGGTTGCTGCCATCAGAGGCAGAAATTGGAAACAATGACCTCAATGTCAACAGCTGAAGGGCTGATCATCGACCCCCCCCTGTGCCACTGGATTCTCCACACATATGGAATGCCTCTGCTGTTGGGTTACTGAGAACATCTCTTTGGCCTACCTCTCTCCCACATCAGTATGTCTTCATCCTTTGTTTAGCATGGCAATGTGAGACAGGAAGAAAAGGGGCCCTTCTGGCTTCATAGCATGAGAGACCAGCAGGAAGAAATGAGGAATGTGAGGGAAAAATATCATATTTACCAAAGATTTGTTTTGAATAACAAGCCACTTGGGGTAGCAGGCAGCTGGAATCACATTATGAAACTATTACAATATTAAAACAGAGCTATGCTAATAGCGTACACAATCACGCAGAAAGCCCCAGTTGCAGAGATCATTAACTCTTTAAAGATTTTGGAATAATTTTTTTTTCCATTCTGGAAATACCCCGACCTCACACCATTCTGTTTACTAAGCCTCTCGTGGCACCAGTGTTTATACAGAGGGACACCGGAAACTCAGTTGGCAGATCAAAGTCTTCTCCTTGCAGCAGGGTCTTGGATATCCCCTCACCTTAATTTGTTCTTTTTATGTGAGCATGACTTACTGTTCCACGTGAACTATTGGCAAGAAACCTCAGATCTGAAAGGGAACTGAGCAATTGGAGGCGCTCTCATTTAACATTCCAGGAAGTGTTGTCTCTTACCCAAAGGGTTCAAGTCTCCAAGGAGATACATTCCCATCATCTGAACGTCTTCACTGTCAGCAACATTGCACAACCACTTTCAGAGAACAGGTTTCCAGTTCTAGGAATGAGTGACACATTGAACCTTCCTTCACATGGTTTCCTGGCTGTTCTGCCCAGCAGAATATGTGTCAAGTGGGAGATCCTAAGAGCAAAGGAGCCAGACAGCCCATCCAGGAAGAAAGCCTTCAGATACCTGACCCCTCGGAGCCCATGTGTCATCCCTGTGGTCATAAGGACAGAAAAATGTCACACATAGTGGCACAAATACTGGAGACACATCAAAATCTGGGTGTGCAGATTTTGCTCTACCAAGTACAAGCTAGGTGACCTTAACAATACTTGGTTACTTTGTCTTTCCATTAGTTAGATGGGAATAAAAACTCATTGGGCACAGGGAGGATGAAAGGAGATGTTGTGTGTTGTAAAGGGATTCTACTGAGTTTTGCACATTATACATACTCAACAGAGGCTAACTCTCATTACCATCAAACCTTACCCATGTACATTGTTGGACCTAGTGGTTTTCAAAGCTAAATGTGTAGTAGACTCACTTAGAATGATGTTTTCAATCATCAATGGAAAATGATCTGTCCCCTAGGTCAGACCAACCGTGCCCTTACTGGAGCTGGGATGAGGGTATGTGTGTGTGCGTGAGTGTGTGTGTGTGTGTGTGTGTGTGTGTGTTTATTATCTTTCTAGGTGATGCTGATGTAGTTCATCTCTGGACTGCATTTTGGGAGCCACTCTCTATAATTGGAGTGATTGGAGACCATATATATTCACATGTAAATATAGTTAAGGCCAAAGACACAGTCACAAAATCCAACATGATGTAAGAGATACAGAGAGCAGAGAACAGAGGATGACACACGGAGGGCAAACATAGTAACCATCTCCAAACCTATCCTGATGTCAAAAGAACCTGTCTTTTACAAAGACCCTTCTAAACACAATCCTCAGATTAACTCGCAAGTCTCCTGTGATTAAAAGGCTTAAGAGAAAGCATTGAAACTACATAGAAAATACTCTCAGGAAATAAAAGATTCCTTTAATAAATCTTAGCTAAATAACAATTCAACCATCTTCCCGCATTCTTTGTCCTTGCAGGCAGGCTCCTCTACTGGCACTCATTTGTAAAAATTACACTCAGGCTGCATTTGCCAGCATGCATTGGAAAAATCATTCCAAGGGTGACTTTTCATCAAATTTGTCAGTGTGCTCTGCGAACCAGAAATCATCTTGTAGAAGGCAGAGCGGATGACTGGTGTGAGCTTAGAAAGACTGGGGAATACTTCTAGACCGCTTTTCCTCTGTTTTCTAATGCAGAAATTTCCTTCAAAGAATTAATACTTTTGCTCTGTGCCTTCTGACCCGGACCATATGCAGAAATCTTCCAGGGAGCCTTGAAAAATTCTAAGTCCCCGCCTCAGATATTCTGATCCAGTGTGTTTAGGGTAGGAACCAATCATTAGTGTTTATAATGCTCCTTGAGAGATTCCAGTGTGCAAGCAAAATTGATGACCACGACTTCAGTTACAGTCTCAAAACTTGCTTATCAGTAACAACAGCAAACTCACATTCAGGGAGTTTTTTAAGCTATTAAAACCTTCTTGTGCTTTGGTGTTTCCAATGGTTTTGTTTTGTTTTGTTTTTTCCTGAGTGGTGCAAAGTTTGGGTTCCCAGATAAAATACAAGATGTCCTGCTAAATTTATTTATTTGTTTGTTTATGTATTTATGTATTTTTAATGTTTAAATATGTCAAAGCCTTGAGTTCGTTTGCTCATTGAATTTTCAATTCTTTTTAAATTTAAATTTCAGATGAGCAACAATCATGGGACACACTCACACCAAAACCATTTATATTATTTATTTATCAGAAATCCAGATTTGCCTGGGTGGCCTGTATTTGTATTTGCTAAATCTGTCAATCCTCTCCCAAGGGCTTCAGAAAAAGTGGAGGGAAATTTCTAGTTCAGTCAGGACAGGAAACCAGGAACCATGGACATCTGTTTGTTTTGCGTGCCATCCATCCCTTATTCTTCTTATAACCACGCTTTAATTTTCTTTAAAGAATCCCTCGTCCTCCTCTTTGTCCATGTGGTTTCAGTGGACTCCTGACGTAGACCTGCCAATCAGAGGTGTCCATCTCGCTGGCCACAGAGATTCACACAGCCATGGTGAACATTTAAACCAAAGCAACCTAAAAAAAAAAAAAACATCATTCCAGAACTTCTATGTGATTGTGAGGGAAGAGGTACCCTTTCTACTAAGGTCACTGGGAAGGTAGGCTACAAATCTGGAGCTGCTGGTGGTCTCCCTGCCACAGTACATGAAGAATCTCCTTGAATAAAGTCAACAAGAAGAGGGCAGAGCTAAGAAATGAAGAGACACCAAGCCCCAGTGAGCCGTGGGACCCGTCATGCCTGATTATCTCCATCCTGCACTTCTTGAGATATCAACCAATTGATTATTTTTTTTTCTTTTCTTTTCTTTTTTTTAGCTTACACCCATTTGGGTTAGTTTTCTGCCATTAGCCCCCAAAAGAATCCTGAATAATGTATGCGATGAGTACATACCCAGAAGCTGGAATTCAAAGATAAGCTTTCACCTGCCTTAGCACATTCTGTTTTTAGCCCTGAGAAATGGTTCTTCCAAATGCTCCAGGATTTAATTCCTCTTAGGAACTATCACTGACCCCCACTGTTCCTAATCAAATAGTCCCTTCTCTGTACCCCCTCATACTTTGTCTTTTCTATCATGGCGCTCTCATACATGATAGCTGCTTAAATACATAGCTGTCCTTCCATTTTATTTGTCTTTGTATTCCCAGCCAGGGTCTGGCACCAGATAGGTGCTGAATCAGTGTTTGTCAAATTAAATTGGCTGTGTAGACAGACCATGATGATGATGATGATGATGATGATGATGATGTATTCAAAAGCTACATTGAGCCACAAGCTTGGCCTATGCCAGAAGGGAGGGAAGCTGTGGAGGAAAGAGCTGGCCCAAATCATGAAATCATGCAGATCATTGCTTTCATTCACCATCCCTACATATGCAGAGTAGGGATAAAGCTTCAGACTTTGTGTCTAGCTCACATTCAATGTCATCAGAGTTTATTTTACCAAATTAATATGTGCCACACACGCCATACAACGTATACTTACATTTCTAGAATTCAGTAACAATGAACAACACATTTCCAGGTTCTTTCCTTTCTTTAGTGTGATTCCCAAAAACGAAATGAAGGATATAATCACTGCTTTTTTCCCCCCATGGAAATGGAACAGAAAGATGTTCTTGAGAGAAAATAAAATAATGGCATACCCCTTGGCTTAACCGCGAACAATGTGTTCACAGTCAGTGTTTACATCATGGGCTGTTTTAAAAAATTATAACTCTTTTGGGAAGTTGCAGGGAAGGAAAGCAGGGGACTGTGGTGAGAGCTGAATTTTTGTTCACCACAACAGGACATTGATTGATAATGTCTATAATTGACAATATGCTGATATTGCTGCTTCTAGATATTTAACACTATGCAGGCAAATGCCAGAGTCGGGCGCTAAGAGTTGAAAGTGGTTGCTTTAGGGGCCAAAATGGGGCAGGGAGTGAAGATGGGGACAGAAAGGGAGATAAGGAGTATTGGAGGGAGGATGTCCCCTTCCTTTTCTCACAAGGAGTTTTATTATATAGATTATCTATGATAGGGGGTACTGGATGGGTTGAAATGTGTGACAATCCTAAGGGAATAAAGTGTTACTCTGAGTGTTGAGTTCTGCTTATAGGAAAAACCAAGGAGTCCTGGATCTTCCATCCCCTAACTAAAGGGTTCTGAGTCAGTTTTATGGCTGTGTGTGCAAGGATAAAAGGCAAAAATCAGTCATGCTGAAGAGTTTTGAAAGATGTGATTCCTGGCTTCCCATTCAGGTTCAATGCCATGAGGACACAGTCTCCTGAAAGGATGACATCTGACTCTGTCTCAGTATGCATCTTTGTAGACTGGCACATAAATTTCTTTTGAACTCCCCTGTGTTTCATTTAACCATGATGAAAATCACTCCCCTCTCAAATTAAACTGACTACAGTCCCATGTGCTCTACAGGGGGCCTCAACCTTGGTTGCTGAGAATGCCATACTATTCATTCCTATGAAAATGGCTTCCAATAACCAACCTGGCTGTTAATCTAGCAAAACAGACTGGTAGTTCTTGAAGTCATCTATTAACAATAACTGAAGCCTTAATCTGGCAGGAATCTCTCTCCATCAGGCAAATCAACTCTTTGAAGAGGCACAAGGGTGCCATGGAGCTCACGTTCAGAGCATTCCCTTTGAGTGTTGTAGTCTCTCATCTCAGAAAGACATCACAGGCAATGTCAATGGCTGTCTGAGGCTCTTGACTAGACGCTGCCATCATTGCAAAGCTGAGATAAAAAGTCTTCATGTTTCTCTTTAGAACTGTCCATCATCCATTTTCTCTGGAAGATTTGCTTGCCAGTTAGTAAAACCATCCCAAGCAGCCGTGACAGGGGGTAATTTCAGAGGAAGAGAGCTCCTGACACAATTCTTTTAAATAAAGAGAGTGGGGAAACATGGGGAAGAATGCTTCAGAGGTTTCAAATAGAGTGAAAGGTAGACAATTCTAATTTCTTGTGTGAGTTTATTCAGTGCCCATCTCCTGGTCTAAAGGGGTTATCATGGTAAGAAATATTCATGGGAGGTCTCTGACTGTTGTGATTCTGTAGATTCTGGACAAATTCTGGGGAATCTGAAGTCCTGGTGGAGGAGAGCATGTGTATGGGAGCTTCCCTTCTCTTCACAGAATCAAATGATCATATGTGATAGGAGCACATTTAAGGCAACACAGTGCGACCTTCCACCTAATACAATACCCCTTCTCACCTGGTCTTGTTTGAACTTTAATATATCCAGTGATGGGCCTCTCTCTGCATTCCACTCTCCATTCCAAGGGAGCATGATCTTTTCTTTGTGAACTGATCAATTTGTTGAAAAGTTCTCTACCAGAAGTGGAATAGAATCTGTTTCCTTGTAACGTTCATGCATTGGTCCTAGTTTTACTGCCTCGAATGACATGCTGCCATTTTCCCTCCTCCTCCTTCTACTAGTCATCCTTCAACTAGAGAGTGCCACCATGGCATCCCTTCTCTGGGATAAATAGCCTTAATATGGCCAGTTGTTCCTTAAATCAGTTGCTTTTCAAACTGTTCTTCATCCTGCGAACTCTCCCTGGACAGTCTCTAAGATGCTACTATTGCATTTAGAAACGAGAGCAAGCTTCCACAGTGAGGTATGTCTTCCCTTGCATTTCCCCAGGCCACTGTCTTAATCCTAAGAAGAGTGCTACTTGGGGTTATATATCCCTAAGGGTTCTGCAAAAGTATTATTCACAGTGTACAAGTGTTGTAATTACAAAGTACAGAGACCAGCTTGGTTGCTTATCCAATAAACTTCAGAACAAAAGGCAGGAGTGGAAGAGTTCAAAGAGAGAGCAACAAATACCCCATATTGCACTGAGTCGTGACTTCATTAGTACCAACAGAATTTACCCATTCAGTTAGCAAATTGGCATTGATTGGAGAATAACTCCTATGAAAACAGAAACTACCAGGCACCATGCTGAGCACTATTTCCCATTCTTGGGAATTCTGCTGTTTCCGTAAAGTGATGCAAACATCACCTAGGACCTCGTAGATGCAAGTACTTCCAAGTAGGACAACCAGCCTGTAGCTGTCTCCTTTCAAGTTGTGTTGCAGCACAAATGGTGTTCTCACATGGGCTCTGGGTGGGCCTCCAAGATCCATCTGTGTTTCACCATTCCTGATGTGTGTCATGAGGTACTCGGCACATAAGAGTTTCCATGCCCAATGGGTTCAACCCTTTTAAACTCAATTGACTTGTCTCAGAGGTTAAAAATCAGTCAAACCAGTGTTGACATGGTCTTTGATTCTCTTCCCTCCAAAGACTAATTTGACTAGCTAGACTTCCATTGATTTCCCCCCTCCCTTTGCTAATATTGACACTGGAGGACAAACAATGTCTCAGGAATAGACGTGTCCATTTGCCTGGGGCTTGGAGCCCTGGGTCAGTAATGTTAAAGCCAGACACACCAGTAGAGGTTACAAGATAAGCCCCCAGCATATTGAGCTGTGTTTGTTGTTTTGACAAAGTAGAGAGCTTAAGGACGTGGAGGACAGTTCATTTCCCCTGTCAGTGTCACCTAGAAGACAGATGTTTTCGGGAACAAGAGCCGGAGAGCCAAGAACCTTGGCTCAAGGCCAAACCGTCTTGTCCACATCAGCAATTAAGAGAATCGACTCCTAGCACTCATGGTGCTGAAGCTGACTGATGAGAGGAGGCTACAATCAGAAAAGCACAGCAACAAGACTCTTGGACCCCCTCCTGGTCCCCATAAAGCATGAAAGTCAGCTGTCCTGTGATTCTTCCAAACAGAAGTCTGAGCAATCAGTGAGTCTGTGACCCAGCAGAACCCATGGCTTGGAGGTTATAATAGTGGAATTAACTGAGACCTTCTCAAAGATTTTTGTCAATTTAAGTGGCCAATTTCACAGCATCCCTGTGAGAAATGGGCCCTGACATGGTACTGCCCTGTAGATTCGCATGTGAATCACACCCACTGCCCTTCAAGAGCACCATTGATTTTCTTGTGTTGGGTCTCTTTCTATGCTGCACACTAGTCTGAAGCAATTTCATGGTTTGCAGCTGAGGAGAAAGAGTGCAAAACTGGACATTTTATTCTACTGCAAGATAATAAATATGATTTTTTGTATATGTACATACCACTTAAAATCACATACATCCTATGAAAATAGGACATATATGTATCTTACATATTTATACCAGTAGGATAAATGATTATACTAATCATTAAAATGATTCATGAATGCTATTTTCTTCCCTAGCGTCTCAGGGGCAGAGACCCTGTCTTGCCTGACCCCCCCCAGACCCCCAGGTATTCTAGGGTGCTTTCTTACACATTGTAGATGTCCTATCAGTGTTGGTTGAATTGTCAGTTCAGTTCAGTGGGTACATACCCACCATTGCTCTGTGCGGTCTCCTTATAACACCATTTACTACACCTAATTTCCTGCCTATTGTCTGGATTAGCCTATTTGTCTTCCTCATCCCATTTCTTTCAACTCCTTTTCCCTAGAGAGGAGGTCAATTTTATTCTTTCCCATATTATCCCCTTCCCACAAAGAGGGATCTTGTATGACCTCTCATTTCAGCATTTATTCCATAACTCTCCAGGAAATTACTTAAAACATCATCTGCCAATAACTCCCCTCTGGGGGTTGAAACTGGTCATTCCATTTTATGAACAAAGGATGCAATTTGTGTACTTCCCTCCCTAAAACTTTGAACAGTAGATATTAACTGATAGCAAACTGTAGTTTTCATATGAGGCTGGCTGCCCTGAAGTTTTGCTTCCAAATGCATTTCTCCGTCATTTTCATTGACGTATTCATCACTGTGCTTAGTCTACTTTTTGCCAAATTGGTTCACTTCTCTCCTTTGTCATGACTAATAAAGAAGAAATGCCTCTCTCCACTGTCTCTGCCTACTCCTCCTCTAACTACTGCTACTACCCAGCTGGAGGAATGCCATGATATGTAGTTAGTAAATATTTTCTTTCAGAGTAATTCACCAAAGGAACATTCCTGCCTTAAAATTATTGCTCTTAAAAGTACTTAGCTTATACTTTGAGTTTCTGGATTATTTTATCTACTAACCTGTAAAATGTTAACTGATATGTACAGAGTCCTACAGCAGTAGATAATGAATAAGTATATATTAAATTAATAAATTTAAAAAACCTATTTTAAGGGTCCTTCCTCATGCAGTCCTGTATCCTCTGACATGCACTAATTTATCAATATTTCTTCTTTCTCCCAAAGTAGAAAGTCCCTGTGAGTGTCTTTAAAAATTACTGTGATTAAGTAATTACTTGTTTGTTAATTTGACAATCTCTAATTCCTATTCTGTATGGCACTTAGTAGACATTCAGTAAACAAGTAATGTGTTGAATGAATGAATGACAAACTGATGAGAGATCTAAATGTCATGTCCTATAAGAGAAATTTGAAGGGATAGCAAGATCTTAATCCAGAAAGAGAGGCTCTCAGAAGGTAACGACACCTCTCAAAAAAAATAATAATTGAAGGATTGTCACAGATCCTGTCTGAATTTAAAAATTTGATGGTTTGTTTATTATGGGTTTTTTCACACTGACTTTATTTTTAAAATACTTTATTAAAAAATTACCTTGATTAATTAATTTTTTCGCACCCCCTCGAATTCTGCACGCATGAAGTGAGGGCCCCACTCATTTCACCTTAGTGTCAGCCCTGCAGGTAACATTTACTCAACAGGCTCAGTGGCTTTCCATCATCTCTACAAATTCAAATTATAGCATCTTTCAAAGTCCACATTAATGTTTGGGATGGAGAGTGCACGGGCCGTTAGTTGATACTTGGATAGGAGAACTGGGTGTGCTCAAATCAATTCATCACAGAAGGCTCCATAGAGAGAGGGACAAAAAGAACAATGATAGTCTACAGCCATACCACCCTGTACGCGCCCGATCTCGTCTGATCGAGGAAAAAGGACAATGATAGATGGGAGCTCAAAGTACCACTATAATTGAGTTTTCTGGCAAATCAGATTGAGACACTGGCTTAGATTCAAGCTCTAAATAAGACTTTGTTATGGGATAAATTGTGCCCCCAAACTACAAATGAGTCAGCATCTCAGAATTTGACCGTATTTGAAGATAAGATCTCAAAAAGGTAACTGCATTAAAATGAGGTTGTTAGGGTGGATGATATGATTATTGCCCCTATAAAAAAGAGGAAATTTGGACACAGACATGAATGGACAGAAGATGATGTGAAGACATGGGGAGAAGATGGCCATCCATAAGCCAGAGAAACCTCAAAAGAAACCAACCCTACCAGCACCGTTGATCTCAGATTTCTAACCTCCAAAACTGTCAGGAAATATATTTATTTCTGGGTTTTTTTTAAGTCTACAGTCTTTGATACTTTGTTATTGTGGCTGTAGAGAACTAATACAGACTTCCCCTTTGCTTTAGGACCAGAGTTAGATCAAACATCAGTCAACTGATCTGAAATGAGGATGTGGTGAGAATGATCCTCTCAAAGGATCAAAGGATCCTCTCAAAGATCCTTGAGAGGAACAGACTAGCCAGCAACATGGGCAGCCTCTGAGGAACATTATCTATTCAGCCTATACATCTGTTGGTGGCAGAATCGAAGACAGAGGGAGAGAATAATTGGGCCAGACCAGCAGAGCTCCAGATGTAGGGAAGCAAAAAGGGAGAGAGAATACTGCATCAGCCACTTGCCCTAATTTAATGATCTGTGACCATACGCATTAGGAAATGTGGGGCAATCTATGACCCATGGTCAGGGTTTGATCAAATGTTACGCCTTCCCCTAGAAGAAAGGAACATGGCAGAATCAGGGAACCTAGACCTCCTCTTCCCTAAAGTCCCATTCAAATGTTACTTCTTGAAAAAAATCTTCAGATTTACACCCATCCTTACTCCCAAACTTAGAAATGAGGTCTTTACCCTCTAAACTCCCACATACCACATAAATTATCAGGTATTTTCCTACGGAATCTAGCACATTTTCATAACTACCATTTTTTGTTAGCTCCTCCCCCAACTTATACTCTCTCTCTCTAAAAAACAAATACACAAATCTTTAAAAAAAAAAAAAAAGATAGTGCTGAAGAAAGTGGAGCAAAAGACATACATCCCCAAATTTACCATCGAGCCCTTTCACTATCCTATCCTATAAGGAGGAGCTTTCACATAATCAGAACTTGACGTGGTAAGAATGCACTCAAGAAAAGTCAAGAACTATTTATGGAGGATGTAGTAGAGGTCATTTTTACAATGAAAGTGCCTGGATTTTTGACCTTTCAAACAGGATTCTAATAAGATATTGGATTTTATGACCAGTGTCCAGAGGGTAAAACTTCTTCCACACATGTTCTATGCCCAGCAAGAGACAGACCAGAGACTTGTATTTTCTAGTGAAATGTTCTACTGAGTGAGTCAGCGCTTTGGGGTGATTATACCACCTGGGAGATCATTTGTTTCTTCAGTCAACAAACAAACAAAAAAACGCTTCAGTATTGATGTACCTGGCCCGATGGACTGAAGAGTTGGGGAAATCAACAAAGGGTGTCCTCAAAAAAGAGGAGGCCTCCCACCTAACTCCCAACACACACACCTACCCTAACCAACCATCGTATTTCCCCCCCGGCTTAAAACCTTTTTTTTTTTTTTTGCTTTTTATTTTTTGGAAGTTTTTCTGGAGAGTCCAAAATATAAATCTATCCTCCCAGCTAGAAGGGTTTTTCGAGATTGTCAAATTGTATTTCCAGTGCTCAGTGTCCAACAGCTGAAACAGCCGGGCATGCTCCCGTAATTCAGACACGCTCAGGAAACAGCAAAGGAAGTAACATTGAAAACCCTTTCTTTGTTTGGGTCTCTTACAGAACAGACCAAGAGCAGACTTCATTATTTATTTATTTATATATTTAGAAGAAATAAATTTTTAAAATTATGTTCAGTTAGCCAGCACTTGGTACATCAGAAGCACTAACTGGCTGGATTGAGAAGCTATGAATTTCATTCAGGTGCAAGCTGGCTAAAAATCCTTTCTTTAAAATGCAATATACCAGAGGACCAAGAGAGGCCAGAATTTTCAGCCAGTCAGTGTTTTGTGTGTGTGTGTGTGGTTTGTTTTTTTTAAGTTCCTCAGCATTTACAATTAAAATCTTAAACATCTTCCAGCAAGAAACTAGGTTTTCAGATAAGCATCAGCATTAGAAGTTAAAACTAAATGAGTTTACCCTCTCTCTCTGGGCCAGTTGCCAGAATTCGTCATTTTATTAAAGAACTCTTTTCACAAGGCTTCCGGTTGCCTTTTCTCTTTCTTTTGTCAAGGATAGGAATGTAATGTTGTGACAAGAGGGGTTAGGACTAAGGCTCTGGATTCCCACTGCCCAAGTTCAAATCCTGGTTTTTGTTTCCGACTGGGTGACTTTAAGCAAGGTGTCCAATATGTCAACACTTCAGCCTTTCTTCTATTTAAAAGAACTATTTACTAATGAATCGTTGAATACTACATCAAAAACTAATGATGTATTATATGATAGCTAAATGAACATAATAAAAAAATAACTATTTAGAGCAGCAACCTTAGAGAAGTATTGAAATAATTACATTATCCTTACTCCCTCCTCTCTCCTTCTCCCAGCCCTTTTTTCCTCCCCCCAACTTCTCCCTCTGATTTTCAGTGTGTGTATATGGGTCTTTGTCACCTGAGCATGTGTAAGCTATTTTAGAGAAATAGCCCCTAGATTCCAAGGAGAAATGAAAAACTAGAAAACGGGGAAATACAATTTCTGGTAATATTACACTTTTTCCAAAAATAGTCACGATCCCCCACCAGTCTTTCTGTGCCTCAGTTTGCCTGTTTGGAAAACAGAATGATTGCTAAGTTAGGTGAGATTGTCCCTATGGTTTCTTCTCCCTCAGAAATATATCCAGTTGTTCCTGAAGGTTATGTCTATTTTAAGTAATTCAAATGAGCCAAATACTAAATATAAGAATAATCTTGGACAAACCATAAGAGACTCTTTTTTTTTATAGAATACTTTTTTTTTTTAAGATTTTATTTATTTATTTGACAGAGATCACAAGCAGGCAGAGAGGCAGGCAGAGAGAGAGGGAAGCAGGCTCCCTGCCAAGCAGAGAGCCCGATGTGGGGCTCGATCCCAGGACCTGGGGATCATGATCTGAGCCGAAGGCAGTGACTTTAACCCACTGAGCCACTCAGGTGCCCCCAAACCATAAGAGACTCTTAATCTCACAAAACAAACTGAGGGTTGCCAGGGGGAGGGAAGTAGGGAGAGTGTGGTTGGGTTATGGACATTGGGGAGGGTATGTGCTATGGTGAGTGCTGGCGATTCACAGACCTGTACCCCTGGGGCTAATAATACATTATATGTTAATTTAAAAAAAAGAAAAGAATAATCTTAGAGCTAAAAAAAAATACTTTTTGATTCCATGTTTGAAAGACCTTTTTAAAATCCAAATTTTGATTAATTTAGCAAAAGGTCAACTTTTCCAATGCATGTAATTATCAAAAATCATTCCAATTACCAGTTCACCAACATGCACCAACTGAAAACTCTATATTCCATCAAAAGAGAAAGAAAAGCAATTAAAGCAAGGCTTTGTCAGACCACACGGCATTGTAAGGGTAAATCCATAATTTCCTGACACGTTTTATGTACATGAAGTAGTTCAGAGAGCTTACCACCATTTTGGACCTCTTGAGGTTAGGGTACCCCAAGTTGAGAGCCATTTGCCTATAAAATCCTGAGTCGGTGCTGATAAAGCAATAATAATCTGGCCCACAATTGTATAAGTAATAATGATATTACTAATCATTTACAACAGCCCACTAGGGACTTCAGGAATAACCTCAAAGCAATTAACTAATGACCTACCTTTGATTATGTTTCCAGCTTTGAAAGCAAAAGGTTAGGGTTCAGATACCAGACCAGTGTTGGGAAAGTGACATAGCCTGGTGGCCGCCTCTCTTCCTGAACAGAGCTCATAACTCCTACCTGCTTAATCTCCCTTCTGAGGGCTCTTTCCAGAAGATGGTAATCTTTATAGCCTTTTAACATTTTTAGGATGTCTTTTTTCATTTTAATGAAATTAAAATGAAATTTTGGCATTTTAATTAAAATGATTTGTTGACACAAAAATCTTGGAAACCACAGAAAGGCACAGAGACCAAAAAATGGCATCCATAGGACCACAAACCACCCCAATACTACATTTTTCTGTCTGTCCAATTTTTCTACCTATCAATCTATAATATTTTATTCAAAAATCAACAACGTGTTAATATTGCTATTTTACCTGGTTTTCTCATCACAGTGTATTGTGAGCATCTGTCTACAGCAATAGGCATTTTACATGGTTGTACCCATTTCAGTTAACTAATTCCTTTCTGTTAACGGATTGAGGCAGTTCTGAATGTCTCGCTACTTTAATACTGGGATCCTGTTATTTCATTGATTTATTGACATCTATTGATAAGTATCCTTTCATAGACACAAAAAGTCTCTTTCCAGGCATATACTTACATTGATGTGACAAAATTTCAAAAGGGGTATCAATGCCAATGACATCTACGTGTTTTGAAGCGTATGGCAGATTTTGTTGTTTTGACTTTTAGTCTTGTCTCAGAAAGTAAACTTGAGAGTGTTACCTGGGTGGCTCAGTTGCTTAAGCGTCTGCCTTCAGCTCAGTTCATGATCCCAGAGTCCTGAGATCAAGTCCCACGTTGGGCTACCTGCTCAGTGGGGAGCCTGCTTCTCCTTCTGCCTGCCATTCCCCCTGCTTGTGTTCTCTTTCTCTCTCTGTCTCTGACAAATAAATAAATAAAATCTTAAAAAAAAAAAAAAAGAAGTAAACTTGAGAGTTCCATCTACAACCTAAGGTTTACCAATTTTAGTGATATTTCAAAAACTGATCTAGGACAAATGCATCTCATGGTGTCTTCATTTGCATCTTCGATTATTAATCAAGTTGCATGTTTCTCACATGGTAAGTAGTGACTGGTATTTACCTTTTATTGAATTTCTGTGTATGTCCTTTGAACATTTTTCTAGCAAAGTATTAACCTTTCCCTTATTGACTTCCTGATTGATTTTCTCATTGACTTACTTTATTTTATTGTCATTTTATCATGACCACCTCTACAAGTTAGTTCATACGAAGTTAACTCATCTTCTGTAATTATTATGTTAGAAAATGTTTTGTGTATATATACACAAAATGGATACTCTTACGCACGATGGGATTTATAATGTAGTCTTCCTTGCTTTTTCTGGTCTCCCCTCCAACCTCTCCCCAGGTCCATCTGTATCTTCACCAGCACACCCCACAATAACCTATGTTAACCGATGTTAACAACCTAGTATATTTCCTTTTAATTTTTTCCATTTTCTCATATTTATATATCAATATACATACAGATATAGAAATATATACAGCATTTTGTCATTTATTATGTCATAAAAATGAGCTTATATTCAACAATTTTGGCATCTTGTTTTACTCACTTAAGGATACTTCATAAAAATCTTGCCAAGATAACTGGTATAATTCTAATTCATTTTTCTTAATTATTAGTAAGTTTCCCTGGGAGTAGACCACAATTTATCCAGCCATTCCCCTATTACTGGCACTCAATCTGCTTCTGGTTTTTTCTGACTATGAATGGGGAAGCAGTAAACATCTTTGAGTGGATATGCTTACTTATGGGTGCTTTCATTTTGGTGGGATTGTTTCCCAGGAAGAATACCGCTGAGTCAAGGAGTATGTCCAATTTATTTTTATTTTTATGGATGCTGTCAGATTGCTTCCTGAAAAGGCCATAATATTGCATAGTTCCACCAGCGATGTGTGAGAATTTCCCCATAGCTACATTAGCAATAGGTATTACAGCTCTTTTCAATTTTTATAAGTCTGAAGAGTAGAAACATAGCCCTGACCATTCATGAATTCAAATGGAATATGATTTTATTGAACATTTGGATTTTACTTCTATGGATTACAGCTTATTCCTTGACTCATTTTTTCATTTTTTTTAATGTCAGTTTGTACAATCCTTGTATACTATAGATTTTAATACTTCATCAGCTGCACTGTAAATAATTTCTTTCCAGGATACATATATATGTGTGTGTGTGTGTGTGTGTGTGTGTGTATATATATATATATTTTTTTATTCTTTGTGGCCAAGGACCAGTAATTTTAAAATTTCTGATCCATAGCTGATCAAGTTTTCATAAAATATGCAATCACACACTCAGACATCATGTAAACATTTATAAATGCTTATTCTCAGTGTCTATACTTATTAAGACAAGGGTTGATAGCAAGCCTAGACAGGCACTGGTCACCTGCCACACTGTAAGTAACACTTGTGCTATCATTTTTTGCAATCAAAACTTTACACTTCTATGTAGTCAAAGTATTTCCTTCTGTAGTTTCTGGACTTCCTATCTTGCTTAAGAAGTTTGTTTAATATTCATTTACAAGGCTTATATTGCTAAACATACTCCATTGAAGTCTGTAGACCATGTGGGGTTTTTTAGTTTTTAGTTTTTTTGTTTTTTACAAATTTAGTATACCCACCTCTTTGGTCTGGATTGTTTACAGGGTGGGATAGGGATCCAGCCCTAGTTTTTTTCTGATGTGCTGCTACATTCCCTTGGTCACTGTGGAAGATATAAAGGTCTGGCTCACTCAGAAGTCACTCCCTCCACCTTCTAGTTTACCTTCTTACAATATAGATTGAGGATCTGGAAGGCTAAAATCTTACATTCTCAGATCAATTATACTGGGACTTCATATGTGATGTACATGCCACAAAATAGACAAATCCAAGCAAGTCTTGGAGCTGGGAGGGCTGTATAACTGGCTGCATAGGGATATTCATTCTCCTGATAAACACAGTGGAGTAGATATTTTGTTCTCTTGGGGTAGCTATGAAAAGGTTCTCAGGTTCTTGTACCATAAATGCCAAGCAATAGAGTAGCAGCAATGGAACTTCTCGAAAAGTCTTGGGTGTGACTGATTTTCTTTCTGGCTGCATAACATTCAGCCATTTTTCTTTCATATTCCCAGAGAGTTTCTAGGAGCTACCTAACTTATCTTGGTAAATTCTTAAGCTACATAGTTTGAATTCCATTGTCTGCCACACACAAAAAAACCTTGACTAGTCCTATACTGAGGTATTGACTGTATTCACAAAACCATTTTGAACTGATCGGTATCAATATACTCGTGCTTGTAACACATCAATCTTATCACCATGTATTTATGTGGTATTCTGAGGACTGGCTTTCTGGTTGGTTTGTTTTTTGTTCTTCTCAAAAATGGACACTTCCATTTGAACTTAAAGATAATGGTATCAATTTACGTCAATAGAAAGAATAAGAAGCAGAAGCACATTTGAGTAAAACTAAGAGAATCTTTGGAACCCTAAGCCAAAATATATGAGGTCGAGGACTGAATGAAGAAATGGAAAATAACTCAGAAAAGCTGAGGACAGTCAAACCAGGACATTCACATTCACAGGGTAGCATACTAATCATCACCTTGAAGAACGTTTCACGGAATTGATAAACTGGTGGCATCTGCTAAAGATTTTGAAGGATTACTCAAACCATGAGGCTTATGTGAAAGCAGGAACCCGAAGAAATTAAACTCCTAGATATACTTTCTCACAGTTAGACACTATCTTTTCTCTCTACCTGTAGGAAATAAGAAGTATATTTTCTGGAGAAAATTAACGACAGAAGCTTTGGACTTTGGGCCACCAGACATAGAGAGGGTATAGATGAGAGTTTAAAGCAAGAGTCAGCAGGTATTTTTTTTTCTGTAAAGACCCATATACTAAATATTTTAGGCTTCATGGGCATATGGTCTCCGTCACAACTACTCAACTGTGACATGGTAACAGAAAGTCAGCCATAGATCATACTTATACAAATAGGTGTGTCTGTGTACCAATCCAATTTTATTTATAAAAACAGGTGATTGCCTGTATTTGACCAATTGACTGTAATGTATAGCCCCCTTGGCCTAGGGTAATATCAGGGGGATTAAGTAAAAACAGGGAGACTCCTGGTCCTCCTCTGCTGACCGATATTTAGGTTTATTGACCACACCATACTTTCTCCTAGCCCTCATCTTCTCCCAATATAAGTAAGTTAGTAAATGAGGATGTTATTCTCTTAAGAAACATAGCAAACATCTACAGATGCTAATATATAGTGTCACTGATTTAAAAAACCAACTCTAAGAGGGAAACTCATTGTTTATTAAGCCCTATGAGCCTGACCCAGTGAGGCTGCAGGGGTTGGGGGTGGGGCAAACTCCAAGCATTTCTCACTTAAAACCAGCTTATTTTCAAAAATTAGCAGGCAGTGAAAGGTCCTCTGACATTTGAAGAAATGAAGAACAAAGACATTTGAAGAACTTCTAGCATAAAAGACAGAGACTGGAACATATAGATAATGCAGGGATCAAGAAACAGATTCATGGGGTGCCTGGGTGACGCAATCATTAAGTGTCTGCCTTCAGCTCAGGTCCTGATCCCTGGGTCCTGGGATCCAGCCCCACATCAGGCTCTCTGCTCAACAGGAAGCCTGCTTCGCCCTCTCCCACTCCCCCTACTTGTATTCCCTCTCTCACTGTCTCTCTTTCTTTGTCAAATAAATAAATAAAATCTTAAAAAAAAAAACCCAGCTTCAGGGAAACTCTAATTCTGGACCTCCAGAGAAGCCCATTCATTTATTAAACACATATTTACTGAGTGTTAGTAGTGTGCCAAACATTTTTCTACATATAAGTGATATAGTAGTGACCAAAACAGATTAAAAAAAATTTTTTGATGTCATGAAGCTTTCTTCCAGAGAGAAGGCAAAAGAAAATAAAACAAAAATACTATTTTTTTAGTTATAAAACAAAAGTTTTATTGATGATTAAAGATCTTCAAGTAAATTTTTAAAGTTCAGTAGAAATATTGGAAGATAAAATTGGAAATCTCTCTGAAAAATGGAGAAATTAGAAGGAAAAAAGGATAGAAAAGAAAATTAGAAAAAAAAGTTAGGAGGTTGACCCAAGAGGTTTAATGATGAAAAGATTGGAACCCCAAGAATAGATTAAAAGAATATGAAAAAAAGTATCTTATTAATAATACAAAATTCTCCAGAGCTAAATGACATGAGTCACCAAGTTAAGAAGGCCCTCAAAGCACCCACACAATAAGTGAAAATAATCAACATTAAGGCACATTTCTGTGAAATTTTGGGATTCCAGAGAAGATCCTAAGAGTTGCCAGAGAGGTTCAGAAAAGTTCTATTTGAAGATTTGAGAATAAAATCGCATCAGATCCCTCAAATACAATAATGGAAGAATACTTTCATTTTTTTAAATTGAAAATTATTTTCAACTTAGAATTCTATACCCAGCCAAACTATCAGTCAAGTATAAGAGTAGAACACAGATATTTTCAGATACTCAAAAATCTACAAAAAGAGTATTTTCTTTTGTGCCTTTAAAAATTTTTTTAATTTAAATTCAATTGGCCAACATACAATACATCAATTTGTGCCATTTCTAAGAAAACTACTAGATGATGTGGTACACCAAAAATGAGGAAGTTAGGACAGAAAGGATTCAATATTTAAAAGAGAAATGAAGGCAAGTCCTACAGCATTGATGAAAGAAAAATGCAGAATAGCCTATGGCTGGCAAATGATTTACAAGTTCTAATCCCTGAGGCACCTGATGGCTCAGTCAGTTAAGCATCTGACTCTTGATTTTGGCTCAGGTCATGATTTGGGGGTTTGAGATTGAGCCCCACTTTGGGCTCTGTGTTCAGTGGGGGATCTGTTGGAGATTCTCTCCATCTCTCCTCTCCCCTCCCAAATGATAAATAAATCTCTAAAAAAAAAAAAAAAATTCCAATCCCTGTTAGGGTATGAGGATGGATGGCTTCAGGAGAAACATCCTCAAGTAAAAGAATAGAAAATGATCTACTATTTGACAGGTTCTCCTTTTCATGTGGAAATTTATGTTGAAAAACATTGTACAGAACTTTAGAAATATTGGAAGACCATCACAGGCTCAAGGAAAACTCCACAAATAGAAAAAACAATGATTAACTCTATGCAAAATAAAAATGTGTATAGAAAAAGAAATACAAGAATAGCAAAATATTCAAGCTTTAACATGAACAGTATTAAATAGTTTTAATGGAAACACTAACTATGGCTTTTTCATTTTCATTGCAGTATAATTTATGTGCAGTAAACTGTATCCATTTAAATTATATAACTTGAGTTTTTAACACATAACCACTTTGTAAAAACAAACAGCCACCACTCTAGCTCCGAGCTCCCACCAACATAACGCATGCCCTCTGTTCACCTCTCTGGTCTGACATTGCATATTCTTAACAACAAAAGGAATCAGGGTGGGAAAGACAGTCAAATGCTTATTCTCTTTTCCTTTTTTACAACTCCCATTCTCTCCTACGGGGAGCACTCTCCCATAGTGGTTCTGCTTAGATGTTCAGAAAACCACCCCCAAATACTTCTCTCATCAATGAATGTTGTCCATAAGGGCTCTCGGTAGAATGTTACACCTGTTTTGGTAAGTTCTCCTGACTCTTATTTTACTTCTCACTTATAAATATCATCTAGACTTCCGCAAAAGAGTACTAATGTGGGCATAGTCATGGCACCCTACTAATAGTAAGAACTTTGACTTCATTGGCTCTTATCATCACCTTAAATTATAATTTCTTTAGATTCTTGCTACTCAAAGTGTGGTCCATGGACCAAGAGCATTAACATCACCTGGGAGCTCCTTAGAAATTCAGAAGTTCAGTCCCCACCCCAGATCCACTAAATCAAAATCTGCAAGATCCCCAGGTGTACACTAAAGTTTAAGAAGACTGCCTTAGTGTTCTGCCAAGACCTCACCATTTATTACCAGGAATGTCCAGAAATAGCTCACAAATTGTCACATCATTTACAACATGGTACCTGCCATTCTTTTCTCTTCTGCTCCATAAGAACTCTTTGGTGATATATATTCTGAGTCTTCTACTGCCTGTAAGAGACAACAAAGGCACTTTGCCACTGTGCCTTTTATCCACCAGCAAGCCACCTGCTGCAGGCCAACGCTGCTTGCATCTCACCACTCAACTTCAAATCCACTCCTGCAGGTGGGCAAGCCTTGTAGAATTCAACGGATCAGTTGCCCTCTGGACATCAAAGCAGCTCTGTATTCCCAGCACAACAAGGGAGAATGCTTCTCACCCCATTTATTACATAAATGGCTAAGCAGTGCTGTTACATTCCTGATGTCTTGCAAGTTTTTAGTGAAAATATCTTTCAGATTTTATTTGCGTCTCACCTCTCCCTAAGATTGGGACATGAGTCCAAGTTATACTAAGGAATTGTAGTAGTGGGAAGCCACAGGCAAAACCAAAGACATTAAAATTTATTCATTCATTCATTAACTTAATTTTTCATTTATCCACTCAAAAAAGATTCCTGAATGCCTACTCTATGTCAGGCATTATGGTAGAACCTGGGGATACAGCATTTTCCCTCCTACTGCACTTTGTAATTGGGACAACCCTTGTGAGTCCCATGCCAACCATCCTCTTAAGCAGTAGTTTTTTTAAAGCTATAACATTTTAAGGCCATATAACAGTATCTCTCAAAAGGTGGTCTGAATTTCTTAAAAAATTTAATTCATGAAACACTTAAAATCCTACATCAGAATCACCAGGGACACCTGGAATGCAGATTCCTGGACTGAACCTCCATACCCTCTAATTCTGAACCTAGGTAGTACACAGAACACTCTAGGGCATATCCTAGACATTGTAAACATGTGAGTAAAATTGGTAATCTATTGATAATTCCAAAACACACTGGAGTCAAGCAGGCTTTTATGTCTGCATTGGTTTACATATTCAGCACCTGCAGAAAACGTATCTTAAGTAAGGATTGCTTAAAGGAAGAGCTGGGTACTCATTGCTCCAAAGCACCCAACACAAAAATGCAATCGGGGTGGGGGGTAGATAAGAGATGAGGAGAAATCACCAAATCTTTAGGAAACTAACATTGAACAGACATGGAGGCAGGTGGATCCTGGGCACAAGGTGCCTACAGAAACAAGGCCAAATCTAAGGGAAAAGCAAGAGTCAGTTTGTGTGGCCCTCTAGGATCAGTGTCCAAAGGCTTTAACCAAGTAGCAAGTTCAGAGAATCCTGGAATCCTTTAATGAGTGGTCCAGACAGGCTGCAAAGACTATGTTAGTGTCCCCTGAGTCCCTTGGAGGACCTGTACTTCTGCTCCATAGTATGCCTCTGCTGCTCTTAAGATTTCTGCCAGCCCACCCAAGGACATGAATATCCATGGGTCCAACAAAGGTTTAAGTGCAGAGATACTTCTGAGTTCATGTCAATTAGGATAATAAATAATAACTGGTCAGCCTTCTTTACGGAAGTAGAGTAACACGGAGGCAGCAATATCTGTGGTCTCACTCCATATGTGATTCTTTTAGGAGACAAATGACTACCTTCAAAGAAATGGGGAGAGTCTTTGCACTCGTGGAGAGGCTTCCTGTCTATAGGGGAATGATGGGGAAAATGGCTGTGATCATTGCCAACTCCAGACCATCTGTGAGAGGAAGAGATGTTGCCATGCAGGAGCTGGCTCCCTTGCAGACACAATCAGCTAAGGAAGAGCCAGGAGTCTGTTTAGTAACAGCTCACTTGAAGAAACCATTCTCACTGACACTTCTCAGGGGCCAGATCTGGATTCCAGGGCAACTTTATGAGGTGCTACTATAAGGTAATGAACAGATTCTTACCAAATGTTCCAGAATTTACAGAAGCCAGTGTTGAAAATGCCTCTTTCTTAAATTCCTCCAGAGCCTGCAGCAGATATTAATCCTCTGTGTGGGATTTGAGGTTTGGAAACAGGCAACAGACAATTGGAGCCAAGGAGGGAGAATCAGGTCAGTGCCTCGGCGCAGTGTTGGGGTCACAAAATGATGAAGTTTCACTATAATAAGGATGCTTTCATCCATTTCATGATAAATTGAAGTAAATTCAAAAATATCAGACTGATTTCCTGTGTGACTCAAATTGAAAGTAATAGGTCAAGATGAGAAAAGGTGGCTGGGAGGAATGGCAGCAACTGTTAGAATTCATAGACAGCTGCCCGTGGAGATATGACTGTGGGAAATAAACCTCACTACAAATGCTGGCGTTTTATTGTAAAAATTCTTAGTAGAGTCTTGAAACAAACACCCTGTTCAGAGACTTGCACCACCATGAGGCGCCACCACCCAGAATGCCCATGGTCTTGGGGCTTCTGAATCCTCAGTGGTGCTTTGCTGCCCCAAACAACTCAAAGCATAACCTGGCCTCTAGCCAGCATCCCAACATGGTCCTAATGCTGCAAGGAGCTCCAAGGACTGGAAAGAACCAGGCATCAGACTGTCCTCCTCAGGTGTAGGGGTTTCTTCCAATGTAGCCTTGGAGCAGGAAAATGGATATTCATGACCATAAAAAAGGACTAGACCATGCCAAAAACCTCCTTCCTTCCTAGTCCCTCTGGTCAGATCAGCCTTGCTCACCATTCAGACGGACCCTTGACTCACAAGTGCCAAGTTCGTAATGGTCTCATAACCTCCCCAGGATAAAATGTGAATCCACTTGCATGGCACCCAAGATCCCCACCCAACTGTTTCCTTGTCTAACATGCCACATCTCCACACTTTACACTGCAGCCATGCTGAGCTATTTACACTTGCCCTGTAAATATCTACTCTTTCCTTAATAATTTCACCTGTGCTGCACTCTCCATCTATCCCAAGGGATATGCAGAGACATATTGTCCTCTTGTTACTGGCCCTTGGCTGGAAGAGGAGGAAAGTGGGATGAGTTCTATGTTAGGATCAGTTTGGAGGGCAGCACCACTACCTAGATGCCATTGGACAGACCTTGTCCTGGTCTTATTTCTGCCTGAACTCATCACAAGAACCCCTCATAGGACCACTGTTCTGCCAACTGTCTCTACATGAATTTTGGAAGGTCACAAGCCAAGTTCTGGTCAAAGTTCTAAATCTAAGAAGATCCCTATGGAAGAGTCACCAAGATAGCAAAATCAGGTAGAACTCACTGTGCTTGTGGATCCTAAGGGTGGTCATATTTTAAAATCAATTGGGGGAAAATTTTTAAAGATTTATTTATTTATTTATTTGACAGAGATCACAAGTAGGCAGAGAGGCAGGCAGAGAGAGAGGAAGAAGCAGGCTCTCCCCTGAGCAGAGAGCCTGATGCAGGGCTTGATCTCAGGACCCTGAGATCGTGACTGAGCCAAAGGCAGAGGCTTTAACCCACCGAGCCACTCAGGCACCTCGGAAAAAAATTTAATATAAAGCCAATGAAATTAGAGTCTCTGAAGATTAGCCTGAACATCGATTACATTTTCAAAGCTCCAAGAGGAATTCTAATGTTTGGGCTATACTGAGAACCAATGTACCATTTCCTTGACTTCCTGCCCTGGCTCCTTTTCTCACTTTTTCTTTGCCTTAATGCTTACCACCCACTTCTCACATCTGTGGCAGAGACTGGCTCACCCATCACAATTACCTAGTGGAAATTGAACAAGAAATTGAACCAAGCTTATTCCACATAGTCAAGATTCTAGGCTCTAGAAGCTTATTTTCTAATAAAACATAAGGCATATTATCTGGTTTCTTGCTACCTGGTTGATTTATCCCCTTTGGAAGGAACTGGATCTGACTTAATAAAAACCCTGATCAGACCAACAGATACCAGGAAAAGCTCCAGGAAGCTAGATCACCAAGAACAAATAGAACATTTTAGAGTGGCTGAAAAAAAAGCTCAGATCCAAAATGGAGATGAAAAGGCCTATAAGAAAGGATTCTGTAACCTCCAGGCATGACTGTCTTCTAGTTGGAATGACAGTATTAGAACCAAATGCTGGTAGGAGGAAAGAGAAAGAGAAATCAGAGGTCAAAACACCAGGAGGAGAAAGCGGACTGATGGTCGCACCACCTGGATGTTGAAAGGTGGGGATTAACTTAAAAAAAAAAAGAAAGAAAGAAAAAGACTCAAAAGGATGTTTTAGGACAATAGAAATATTTTTTGTCTTTTTGTAGTGATGGTTGTGCAGGTGTATTCATTTGTCAAAGCTCTTCAAATTGGATGCATTTTGTAGTATGTCAATACATTGATATAAAATATAATTCAACAATAAATTGAAAAAGATATTTTTAAAATTAAGAAAGAAATGGGTGAAGTTTTGAATGGACAAGAAGGCGAGAATGCTGGCCAAGCCTGAGCTGGGGTGCCCTGAATGCCATCTCACAGGCTCTGGCCATGGGGGCCACAGACGTAAATTAAGGGCAATGCTGCTCCTTCATCTCAGAATAGCATAATGTTGAGTGTCAGAGCTCAATCCCTTTCCTGAAGCATATCCCCTGAAACACTAATTTCATGAGTTGCTCCCTGAATAAAAAGAATCTGAAGTCAAATAAATTTTGGAAATTCTCATACTCTGTCCATTTCCTGGATGATCACAGGATACATTACACAGGTTCTGTCCAAGAGAATTATAATGTGAGTTACATTTGTAATTTAAAATATTCAGAGAGCCACATTTTAAAAAATAAATTTAAGTTTAATAATATTTTTATGTAACCCAATATATCAAAAAATTAATATTCCAATATGCAATCAATATAAAAATTATTAATGAGGTATTTTACATTCCTTTTTTTCATACTAAATCTGTGAAATTTGGTGTGTATTTTAACTGACAGCACATCTCAGTAGACAGTAGAGAGGAGCCGTATTTCAAGTGCTCAATAGCCACATGCGTCTAGTGGCTGCCATATTGAACAGCATAGACCTAGAATATTAAAGGCCCTGACAAGCCTACAGTAAAGAAACATCTTTAATTGGTTTAACTCAGGGTTTCCAAAACTTATTTATCCACATTTTCCTCTTTCTCTTTCTTTTCTTTCCTTTCTTTTTTCTTCTTCTTCTTCTTCTTTTTTTTTTTTTGGTCATTTTCATCTATTAGCATTTACTCATCTACTCTAGAGGAACACACTTCAAAAATGTTAATCTATTTCAGAGATCCACAAGTAGTGTTCCAAAAATTAGGTATAGCGTAGGCATGTTCTGATTGGTCGATACAATGTTGGTGAGTAATTTAAGCTGGCTTTTAAAAATTGGGATATTTCACATGAAAAGCTAGATTTCTAATTTCTCTACAAATGAAAACACCTGATATCATCAAGTCTGCATTCCTTCATAGCAACTACAGGATTAAAGCTGAGAGTCAGCTGCTCTCTTTAGAAAATATGTCAGGTGGGATGGGCTCCAGGGCTCACACCGCAGGGCATGCTTTGCTGTTCACAATGTACTCTCATATACCCCACCTGGGCACCCCATCTATGTGAGTGACCTGCTTACTCTGTAGGCATTTAAGTATCTAATTCCTGGTCAAGCTTAGTCTTTTCGCTTTTCAGATAAGTACGCTAAGGCCCCCAAAAGCTGAAGGTCATGTGGCCAAAGTTATTTTGCTAGTTAGGGACAGACTGAGAACTGTCCCCCATTTTTCCTGACCATTCCCATAGGCTCTCTGATGCTTCTATTACTATTCTTTTGTCCATTTCTTCTTTTTTCTCTTGCTACACCTTGAGAGACTCAGAATCTGTGAGCCACAGACTTGCTAACTCTTCACAATTAAATTATACTCTTTAAGCAAAAGATGGATGATGGAAACATTCTCTGTCTTGGTTGTCTGACACAACTTGGATCTGCACTCACAGCTAATGAGATGCTGGCTTGAAACAAATCAAGGGGTGATAGAGCCTTTGTGGAGGTCAAAATATCGCCCAGTAGTACTAGAGATAGTACCAAATTCCTTAGATAATTGTCCAGTCCTCTTGTTTGGACTTAATCAAAACATCATGTCTGCTGTTAAGAATGGGACATCAAGAATCTCTGAACAGAATCCCAACATAAGGCATCAGGAGACAGTGCCTCTGGGCAGAATGCCAGAGCTGCCATGGTTTTACTACTCCCAGCGGGAAGTGCGTTCCTCCCAGCATGATTCAAATCTATGGCTGATGCTTATCTCAGGGCCAAGGCCAATACCATTTTTTTCCTTTATAACATTAGTTCATTTCCCCAGAGTTTCAGCTACTTTTAATAAGAGAATATTTATCCAAGAATGTGGATAGATGTGTGTCTGTGTGTTTGAGAATGCGTGGGTACTCATATACCCATTCTAATGCAAAGTTAATTAACTTTGAGCATGGTAGACTTCTTTTTTATGTCCTTTTTGACTCCTACTTAGTGGGAAGTTGAGAAATAACCTGTAGTATAGGATGGATAAAAGAGCCAGGAGTTTAAAAAAAAAATTACATTCATAGTTACCCCCATTAACCTAAAAAGACAAAGAGCAAAAAGCAGAAAACAACTGATGTTCAGTTGTCTTTCTCTCTGTCTAATGGTCTTACTAGCTCATTGTGTGTTGGGAACTAAGCAGAGAGATTTAAAGAAAAGATGCCATTTCTGTGATCACGTATTTCCCAATGAAGACTTTTGATCTTCCCAAGAAGAGCCCTTATTTCCTCAAGTCCTTGTTATAACCCAGATCATGAGCAAGAAATGGATTAGTGGCCCAGCCAAGAAACAATGGAGGGAAGCACAATAGACGTCCTAAGACTGGTCTAGGGAGATGCTTTCCAACCACTGTTCCTCCTCCCAGCTGTGGTTAACCTCACTTTTATTTCCAAAGGCTCAACAAATTTGAGAAGAACCATATTTCCTTTTCCAACTTGTGTTCTCCCCATCATCTAGCAGTTTTTTACTTGCTGGTTATATTTGCCTGGCTTCCCCAGAAAGCAGAGCCCAAAGCAAAGGCTTATGTCCTCTATTTAAGTAGGCACTACAACACTGGGGAACAGGGGAGAGGAAAAACAGGAGCGAGCCAGGGGCAGAAGAAGAACCAATGTGAGGTTGTGTCATTGGGCTGGTCCTCACTTGGTATCAAGTGAGACTTGGAATCAGGTGCTCTTTTTTGTAGGACAAGAGGCTTATATCTAAGCAACTGCTTCTTAGGACAATCTAACAAGGGAGAGAAAGATTTTTCCTGCCATTCATAAATTTCAATCCAAGGACAAGAAAAATAGGTACCAAGAACCACCTGCTCTCCCTTTTATGGGGAGGTGCTAGACTGTCTATGCTAGACTTATAAAAGAGGTGGCCTAAAATGTACATGCTTGTGTCATCCCATCACTCACCCAAGGTTATTAATAGGAGGCTCAGAAGATTAAGGAGGAAAATGAATGTATAGAGCTTTGTTTCCAGAGGGCAATGTTTCTGTTCTCTTACCCAAGGGGAGAGAAATAAAATGTTCCTCCCTCCCCTTAAGCCATGATGGGAAAAAACTCAGAGACTTGACTTTTTCCCATGGAATTTAGGGCCACGTGGGCGGATGGCTGCCTCATACCTGAAGGAAAAATAGTGGGAGGAGCCCAGTGATGGCAGGAGAGCAGAAGACAGCTGTATTAGGCATAGTCTACTATGTCTGTTTGCTAAGGATGTATCCATGTTGCTTTGGGTCCCATGAGCTTCTTATGGGAAGGGAGTCAGCCATAAGCCACTTTCAAATGGACCCTGCCCAAGAAACCTAGAGGAGCAAGGTGACCCCAATACAGGTGACCCAACAAAAGCCAAGGAGTAAGGGCTTCTTGGTAGTTACGTAAATAAGGTATCACCTAATCAATGGGACTGCAGGTAGCAGACCTCAGCAGCAGGTAGGGATTCTAAAGAAACTCTCCAAAAGTACACAGCATGAGGAAGGAACCAAAGTGTTCATTGATACACAGCTGGAGCATACCAAGGCCTGGTAAAACAGCATCACCCCACCTAGGGAACGCAAGAGGAAGCAGTGAGAGGAACTGGGGAAGAAGCTGGATGTGTCTCCTCTCCTGCCTCAGACTTCCAAGCCCAGATGGGCGCAAGCAGAGGGAGGGAAGAGATTTCAATTGAAGAAGAGGCCAGAGTTTTGATGTTAGAGTGGCCTGGGTTGTATTATTATTATTACCCAAAGAAAAGCAGCCAGAAAAGGTTTGGGAACTTTCTGGGATTTCATCCAGAGGCAGAGAAAAACACGCGAACAAAACAGGTCAGAAGAGGTAGTGGTAGGAAAGACAGAAATTGGTTGCTCGGTATATACGGCAAAACAATTGACAAGCTCAATGAAAGGACTGCATTTGGGGTGGCCCTTCAAAAATATTATGCATCCTATTTTGCTAAGTAGATGTCAAGGCAGAAACTAGATATCCCACAATCTCATCAATTTGTTCTTTTGTGCAAAAAATAATTTATTCAAAGATCCTAAGAGAGTCCCTGGACGTGGGAAGTGCTCATTGAATGAACCCCATTCTGCTCCCTCCACCTCTCTGATGGCCTGGACCCACCCCACCTGGCAAAGAAACCCTGCCAACAGCATCTGCCAACAGCAAAGATGCTGGAAGTGAATTTCTAGGTTAAAAAAAAAAAAAAAAACACCCCAAAACAAAAACTGAAAACAAAGACCCTATTCTTGATCGTGAGGCAGAAATTGTGGGAGGATAGATGAAAACCAATCATAGCAAATTTAAAAAACAAACGTCAGTTGGCGAGGATGGAAAAAACAAGGGGGAAGAAAATAGAGCCATAAGCAAGATGGGAGGTGGGCAAAGTCAGGAAGAGGGAGGAGAAGAAGGACCCCCTCAACGTTCTGGGGCACGTGAAAGAAGGAAGGTTGGCATGCTGACTCTTAGCTGTTATTGGAAGGTGGCAGCCCTGGGCACAAAAATTTAAAAAGGAGGAGGGTGATCTATTTAAATATGAGAGATTCAAAATGGACGGCGCTTGTCTGGACTGGGATGGTATAAGGGGGAACTCAACCTTTTCCAAGGGGTAGAAAGTCGCTGAAAGATTGCCCTGACCAGCCGCGGGAAGTCACCAGGTCAAATGAAAGGAAAACACACCAAAGGCATGAAATTTTGGCTCCTTGCCAGATGTGAGGTGGCATCTGTGCGAAGCATCCATGCCAAGCCTCGACACATCAACTCAATATGGCACCCCACCTCACCCCCAGAGCCACCAAACCCCCGTCCTGTGCCAGATGGAGAAAAAGACCCCATGAGGGCAGCAGCTGCTTATAACAGAGGGAGAGTTACAAGAGGCTTTCAAACAGGCCATCTCTCCTCCCAGACTCAACACCTGGCCGAGGCTGGTGCTCTGTTGACCAGCAACAGCAAGGAGGAGGGAAGGAAACTCAGATAAGGGGCTTCGAATGGACCGAGCTAGAAATCCCTAGATCAGAGGCTAGTGTGGACTAAATTAAGTTATTTGTAGACAGTAAGTGCCGGGTCAGAGCAGAGATCAGGCGGAGTCATACGAACGAAGCTCCATTTCTAAGACTCAGGCTGCGTCTCGCGGACTCCCGTAACTGAAACGAGGCACCTTCTGGGGAACACCTGGTTTTATCCTCTTCCCTGGTGGCTGAGGGAGGGAAGCGAGGTGGTATGGAGTAGGCATGTCCTGGCTTCTTTCTTTTCTTTCCCTGATTACAACAGGAAGGAGAGAAAAGACAGACTAAGCCACTTAGAAAATGTATTTCTTTGTGGTTTCCCTGGGTGGTTGTTGTTTTTTTCCATTCGAATAAAATTGTCTTCATTCCCTATATCCTGCTTTTACGTAACTTCCTAAATATTAAAAGAGTCCATCAATTTGCTTAATGTTCTATGTTTTAAAAAAGTCTCTGGCAGAACCCATATTCTATAAGGAGCTGTGCTGTCCTTCTTCTGAATATTTAAGCAGAATAAATCCATTAATGAATAAAAATACACAATGGCTTTAAAATTCCTGCCTTATGAAATTGAGGCTGTCAGTCCCAGCTCCCTCCTACTTAAAGGAATAGTTGGACGGCACCAATATGAAAATGATGCTTCCTGACAGTTCCCTGAGGTTAATGGTGCAGAACCACCTGTATTTAACATTCTGGCTTCTACTCCATTAACATGCCTAACTCCGTTTTCTTGATCTGCCAGGGAGAAATGGGATGAAAATCAATATCCTGCCCCAAAGCATTGATGAGGTTTTATTCTCTCCTCTTCACAAAGGAAAGTCAGCTCACTTTACAACAAGATTTCCCCTAAGAAATTGCAGGTTGTCGCTACATAAAGCGACATCGTGTGAAATCAAGAGGTGAAATGGGTGCCACCTCGTTATTTTTTCCCTTCTTACAACCTGTATTCCATGTTTGCATTAGTGCATTGAGATGCCAAGAAGATAAGTACTCAGCAATCCTCACTGGTAATAGCTTCAATCCATTCCCTTGGGTTGTGAATTCCAGCTTTCGTTCGTTTCCAGGAAGTCCCTCCCAGTACCTTGGCAGTGAGTGCACCTGCCGGGAGACTCGCCCTGTACCCCCACCCCTGACTTCAGTCTAGCTTTACTGGATGCACGGGCTGCACCGTGGAATATCCACCCTACCAGCAAGCATGCCCTTTGAGCCTTGCCCACTCACACATACCCAGAGAAAAGGGCAGCTTCTGCCATAGGAATGATGTGGCACTTCCTTCACTGTCCTGGTTGGGCTGATCCTCTGCCTCTCATGGGGGAAAACATGTTCACCCAGACCCTTCCAGTCGTCCATGGCCATTCTTGCTGCAGCCACCTCCTTGAACTTGATCTTGTACTTGCCAGAACTGCACCAGCTGCTTCACTGCCCTTCTCCTGTCCCGTTGCCTAACTGACTCATGGTATCCACACACCACCATTGCCTGGAGATGCTCCTGGCCCTAGTTGGCCCTTCCCTGCCATTGTAACCTCATCATTTAAAATTAGGACATCAGGGATGCATGCCTTGTGTTTTGAGTGTGCACTCCGTGTGTTAGAGCGGGACCCAGCAAACCTTTCCTATAGAGAGCCAGAGAGTAAATACTGTAGGCTTTATGGGCCGCAGTTTCTGTCACAACTCAGCTATGCCAAAGTCCTGTGTATTAGTCAGTGTTCTCCAGAGAAAGAGAAGCAGTAGACTCTATCTTTCTATCATCTATCATTTATCTACCTATCATCTATTATCTATCTACCTATCATCTTTCTATCATCTGTCTATTGTCTATCTACCTATCATCTTTCTATCATCTATCTATCTAGCATCTATCTAATCTATCATCTATTTATCTATCATCTATCTATCTAGAGATGATACAGAAATTTATTATTATTAGAGATTTATTATGGGACATATGGTTATGGAGGCTAAGCAGTCCCACAATTTACCATCTGCGAACTGGGGGTATAATTCAGTCTGAGTCTGAAGGCCTAAGAACAAGAAGGCAGGAGAACATAGACACTCCAGCTCAAGAGAGAGGGAGATCACCCTTCCTTTACCATTTTGTTGCATTCAACCCTCAAAAGATTGGATGATATCCACCCACATTGGTGAAGGTAATCTTTTACTCAGCCTACTGAATCAAGCATCCATCTCCCCCTGGAAACACCCTCATAGACACGCCCCCAAATAATGTTTTACCAGCTTTCTGGACATCCCTTAGCCCCATCAAGTTGACACCATAAAACTAACCACCACATCCTGCGAAAGCTGCCCTGGACACTATATGTAAACAAGTGAGCCTGGCTTTTTTCTAATAAAAATGTACTTGTGGGTGCCTGGGTGGCTAAGTTGTTTAAGCATCTGCCTTCAGCTCAGGTTACGATGCCAGGGTCCTGGGATTGAGCCCCGTATTGGACTCCTTGTTCAGCAGTGAGTCTGTTTCTCCCTCTCCCTCTGCTTCTCTGCCTGCTTGTGCTCTCTCGCTCTCTCTCTCAAATAAACAAAAATCTTTAAAAAAAATAGTAGTGGACAACTAAAATTTGAATTTCCTCTAAATCTGGTGAGTCGTAAATATTATTCTTCTTTTAATTTTTTAAAAACCATTTAAACAGGTGAAAGTTATGCTTACCCCAGGAGCCATGTGGAAGCAAGCATGGGCCAAATGTGGCCCATGGGAGTTAGTTTGCTGACCCTGTGTTCGAGATTCTAAATAAGCTTCCTACGTAGTAGTTGGCATAGAGTGGGTGCTCAAAAAAATATTTACTTTGTGGGTGAATTTTAAGAGAATGAGAAAATAAATGAAGGAATACAGGAAGAAAATCACTATAAAAAATATTTGATGGATCCCAAGGAACTCTGGAAAGGTCTGTGGTCATTTTTCTTTTTAATTGGAGTCTAAAAGTTCCATGTCTGGACCCTGCTGCATTCAGTCTTCAACCTCACGTTCCACTCACTCATCTGACAAGTGCTCACTGCACACCTACTATAGTATGGGCCAGGCCTAGTGCCAGCCACTTAGGAGACAAGAGTGGATGCGATAGGCAAGCCCAGAGCTCGAGCCCTACAAGGGGCTTTAGTAAGTGCACAAGGAATTACATCACTGTGCAAAATTCCTAGGAGACAGGAAAGGCTACTCTGGGATCACAAGGGATGTTACTGGTCAAGTTGGAGTCAGGATTTCTTTAAAGTTAGGAAGGTCAAATAGGGTGGGGCAGGTGGACCCTTTGACCTCCACCAAGACAGGACCCCTTTGCCTTCTGATCAGACCCAACTCATGTAAGTCAGAAGCAAATTCTGGGATTCTCTATAGGAGTGAGTCCAAAGGGCTAACTACGGACTTAATGTGCAGGTCTCCCTAAAATGTGTATGTTGAAATACCATCCCCCAGTGTGATGGTTATTTGGAGGCAGGCCTTTTGGGGGTGATTAGGTCATGAGAGTGGAGCCCTCACGCATGACCTTTATTAGAAGATAACAAGAGAGAAAGAATTCTCTTGACCATGTGAAGATAGAACGAGAAAATGGTCAATCAGCCAGGAAGCAGGCTCTCACCAGCCCCCAAGTCTGCCAGCGCCTTGATCTTGGACTTCCCAGCCTCCAGAAGTGTGAGAATTAAATGTTTATTGTTTAAGATACTCAGTCTGTGGTATTCAGTTAGAGCACCCCAAACTCATAAAGACAGGGCTCACCTAATATTCAGGGCACCTCTCTGAAGTGCTCCAAGAAGTCCTCTGAACATTAATTTGCACGTTTGTCAGTTATAAATTCCAAGAATTTGAGACGAATTTTAATCGTAAAACACATGCGAAATATTTTCCTCCGACAAAGAGAAACCAAGCCCCAGCTCCCATGTGTTTTTATGAAAGATACAGCAAGGTTCTCAAAATGGATGCTTCTTGCATGTCCCTTAGATAAAAGCCAGGGAAATAACATTAAATCTTAACGGAGTGGAAGTGTTTCTGAAGGGAACTAAGATAATACACACCAGACACATGGCTTTCTGAAGAGCTAACTCAATACCAGGCTTGAGCTCAAGGAATGTAGATGAATGGATGTTTAACATGAGCCCTCAATGCTCTCTTACACACATCAAATGTCTCCAGCCAGCTTCTGGCAAGTGCTGAATTGTAGCAAATTCATGATGGGTTTCTCTGATGCGTTCCTGAAGTGTCGGTGGAGCCCGCTTTAATCATTGAAAGGCAAAGCCAGCCTTCCGGGAAGGTGGAGAAAGCCATACACGGTGTGATGGGAGAGGCAGGAAGGCCCACTACCCAAAACCATCGGGGCGCATCCAGGTGCCACAGAGCTATACGCCCCCCACTACAGAGAACCGGATCACATCACTGCCCCCACTCAGCTTTGTTCAGGGGCTCCCCATCAACATCCAAATAAAATCCACATCCTTTGGAGTGATATAAAGGGATCTTCCTAGGGAAAAAAAAAAATTAAGTTAGATCTCTACCTCATGCTTTAAACCAAAATAATTTCCAGATGCGTTGGAGAGTTAAATGTAAGAAATAAAACCTGAAAAGAACCTGGAAAAAAAAAAAAAACCAGAGAAGTGAGCGTTCTCTGATCTGGGGATTGTAAAGATTTACAAAACATGCAAGCAAAAAATGAAAAAAGGAGGGATAAATTGAACCATATAAAAATTTGAAAGATATATATATATATATACATATATATATATATATCAGGAATGAAACTAGTGAAATTTAAAGGCAAAGGGCAAATAGGAGAGAATATTTTACTATATGATGAAGAGTTAATATTTTTAAAAGGAAGTAGCACGTGGCAAAGAAATGAGAGGGGAAAAGGATAAATATGGCAACAGAAAAAAATGGGCACAAGACATGAACAAAAGAAGAAAGAGAAACTCAGTGGTTTACACAACAAATCTTTATGCCTAGTCTATGCCGGAGCCTATGCCTGCCAATATGAAAAAGGGTTGTGGGTAGAGGGTGATACGGCCTGTCCAGCCAACAGAGCCCAGTCCCTGGGAATGTTGGTTGCCTGGAGCTCTGGCTGAGTCCCTCTCTAGACTTGCCTTCTGCAAAGGTAGTTGTCTCTCCCAAGATGGCGTCCCTCCCCTGGGAAAGCACACACCCAGTGACCGGTCAAACGGGGAGCTAAAAAGGATAGACCCCTTGCTTCAAGTCAAGAAAACTCCAAAGGCAACCCAGCTTATAGTTCGGCCTCTCTTCTGCCCAGTCATGTTTTGCTCACACTCTCAGGTGGTGTCCCTAGGATTGCTCCCCAATAGACACACTGCCGCCAACCTACCTTGGGTCTGATTCCAGGAGACCTGACATAAGACGGGTGTTCAGCTTCATCAGTAGGCAAAGTAATGGAAGCAAGGACAAGCCTTTTTTGCCTATCAGGTTAAACAAGATATTTCTTGAATGAGAATACCCAATGTTTCATAAGATGACGGGCGCTCTCAAATCAGCCTGATGAGAATACAAATTGGAACAGCTTTTCTAAAGCCTAAGTTAGCAGACATGTTAGATTCATGAATACACATAACCTATGATCCCTCCAATTCTAAAGATTTGGTCTTGTGGAAATATTCATAAAGGAGGTGATTTTCATTTGAGACATGCTGAGTGTGTAGGGAAAATACCCAATAAGAATCTAAATGTCCATGCAAAGGGCAAATCTTTAATAAGTATTACACATACCTACTATGCAGCCATTACAATCATTTTATAGAATATTAATGACATTGGAAAATATTCATAAGCCTTTAAGCTTACCAGATGGTTAACGAAATGGCATGTATATTATAAGCTCAGTTTTTTATAATTTACCTCTTGCATGGAGGGGGGTCTTAATTGTTGTAATTGGGGTCCTGAGCTGGGACCTGAGAGATAAATTCAGTTTGGCTTGCAGGTGCATTGTATTTGGCCAAAACAGAATTTAAAATTTAAATAATTTACATACCTAGTGGGGGCCGGGGGCAGAGAAATGTAGCCTCTCCATTGTGCCACTCTCCCCCCTGCTATTATCTTTCTTTTTTTTTTTTTTTT
>RCUC01051736.1:0-11927 GCA_003697995.1 Taxidea taxus jeffersonii | reverse complement strand
GCTGGGTCTCATATTTTTCACACCTGAGATGCTTTGATTCTACCATGATGAGAGCAAAAACGTACGGAGCATTAACCACAGGCCACATCCTGTCCTGAGCCTTTTACACATGTTACGTCATTTCATTGTCACGGCTGCTATTACACCCCTGCATGATTAAAGACAAGAAAATGGAGGCACAGAGACATTAACTAATTTGTCCAAGTTCCCACAATGAGTAAGAGTCTGACACCAGGACATCTCATTTATGTTGCCTTTCAGAAGCACATGACAGATGCGAGTCCAAGAAGGGAAGGCATGAGTTGATCTCAGGAAGGGTGTGCTCTGAATGACTGCTCAGTATTGCACATCCCACATGTGGGGTAATCCTGTTTCTGTCTTAGTCTTTTCAGGCCGCTATAACAGAATCCCATAGACTGGGAGGCTTACAGACAACAGAACTTTATTTCTCACAATTCTGATATGTCCTCCCAGGATGGAAGGGACAAGAGATCTCTCTGGTATCTCTTTGATAAAGGCGCTAATCCCATTCAGGAGGGCTCTCCCTCGTGACCTAATCACCACCCAGAGGACTCGCCTCCTAATCCTGGGGCTAGGGTTTCCCCAATACATTGGGGGTTAATATACTGGGGGGTAGGATTTTTATATATAAGTGTAGGGGGTGGGAATGGGGGGGACACAAACATTCAGTGCATAACAGACAGTTAAGCCAGGGATGTGGTCTTGGTGAGGGGGTAAAAATGTTCCTTGCAGCCACGTTGACTGAGGAGTTTGGACTCTAGGTATCCGAATGGATATCCTCATGGGTGTTAAAGAGCAAGACAATGGCTGGATGCAGGGTAGAAAATGATGAGTCACAAGCTGAAGTCCATAATAATTTGAGGGCATGTTCAAGACTTTGGTCATTGAAGGTGAAGAAGAAAGTTACGTGAGGGTTGGACCTGAGGGCAGGAACCTCAAAGGAGGAAGATGTTCTGAACATTAGGTAAGGGTCAATCTGTGGCCATGGCCTGGTCGGTTCTTAGCAATGCTATAAAAACCACCACAGACTTGCTGGCTTCAAACAACAGAAATGTGTTCTTTTGTAGTTCTGGAGGCAGGAGCTCAATCTGAGTCTTCAGGGACACCAGCAAGGAGCAGCAAATCCCACCTCTCGTCTCCTCTGGCTTCTGGGGGCCACGAGCATTCCCTGTTATGAAGCCTCATAAATGTAGACTTTCCCTCTGTGTCCGCATTGCCTTCTCCCTCACGCTCACGTGTCTGCCTCTCTCTCATAAGGATAAATGTGGCTGCATTTGGGATCTACCTAGATAATTCAGGAAAAAACCTCTCCGCCTCAAGATCTTTAAGCACGTCTACAAAGACCCCTCTTTCTCTCTTTTTCTTAAGCATACAAAGTGGCATTTGCAGGACCCAGAGATGAGGATGTGGCGATCCTTAGGGGGGGTGTTGGCTCAGTCTATCACAAATGGTAAAATAGAGGTAAGGAGGGTCCCCAGGAATGAGCTAGAATTCGGTAAGAAGTGGAGTCTGCAGACCACAGGCTGGAGGCCAGTGCCTGTGTGGGTAAACAGTTTTCTGAGAACGCAGCTGCGCCAACTTGTTTACACATCGTCTCTGACTGCCTTCCTGCTACAGGGCACCGTTGAGTCATTTTGACAATAACCATATGGTCCTCAAAGCTGAAAATATTTACTATCTGGCCCTTTACAGAAAAAGTTTGCCAGTCTCTGGGTTAGACCAAGAATGTGACAGAATCATCCTAGGAAAATGTTTTCATTTACAAGTGATCAGCAGTCATATGTGGATAAGAAGGTCGGTGGGAGGAAAACCTACAAAAAAATCCTAGAAAATACCCTTGGATCTTACAGTTCAGAGCTTATAAACTGACATAAAAATATTTTATTAAAATGGTGAACGTAGGAAATGAGTATTAAGAAGAAAATTCTAAGAAAATGGGTATCAGTAAAATATTTTGTTATTGGCTTAATAAAGCACTCGTTATCCTCTATATTCATATACATGTGCATACAAATATGTATATTGACTAATTACATATTCACCGGTGAAATATATTTGCTTGGAAAGAATTTTCTCGAAGTCTGTGTATATTGTTAAAGGGAAAAATTAGGATAGGAATATGTTCGTGAAGCAGGGTAAAAGTTAAAGTAGGCTTAGGATAATGTTTGATTATGTCAACAAAGACCGGAAAATGTAGACACACTGGGAGTGAGAGATTGATGGAACGGGGGGATGGGAAAGTAGTGAATGTGTGTGACTCAGAGGGACTGAGGGGACAGCGCTGGGGAGCTCGAGGAGGAGGATCCCCTCCGAAAGCAACATGGAGCCCCGTCCCTCTCCAGGCACCAAGGAGGAGGAGATGATCAGAGATGCTGAGGAAATGGTCGGAGATGCCAAGAAACCTTGAGGTTAGAGATCCGTGCCACAAAGGACTTTGGGAACTTTATAACAAATGGAATGCATCTAATCATGGATTTTTAGCAGCACAGGGGTCGATAGAGGATCCTGATGAAATTGAGACCCTGGAGAGTTCGGTGAGAAATTTTTATTAGAAACCAAAGAGTAGGGCCGTCTGCTGAGCAGAAGGAACTGGGGCTGGGCTGTGGGAAATGTGTTCGCCAGCTGTTGGAGGGAAGCATGGAGGGACCCCACGAGAGGCCCCAGAAGGGTGTAAGCTCCACTGGGGAGCACGGGTTTGACCCAGTCAGCAGGGAGGTGCTCGGTGTGTGTGTGTAAGAGAGAGAGAGTGAGAAAGGTGTGCAGAAAGAGAACGGCTGAGAGGCTCTCAGAGTCCTGCAATCCTGGAACAGACCCGCCGAAGGGCGCCGGCCAGGGCTTTCTTTGGCCTACAGCTCCCTGCGGCGGAGCAGGCCCGGGTGAGGCCCAGGTGAGGCCCGAAGGGATTCTGAGAGACAGGACAGCGTAACCCCCGTGCTTACCTGTGAATACAGCAGCCCCAGCAGGTGCTTGGGGAAAGAGGAGGAAATTTTCTGTTCATTCTCGCATCCATGGTGACTAGAGCAGCTCCCGACACGAGGGAGGCGCTCAGATGGGTGAGGACTGGATTAACGAAGAATTACGCATCCTAGAGCCTACTGCCCAACCCTCCCAAATAACAATCCCCCAAGCGGTGGTGCTCTTAGCGCACTGCACCCCAGCCTCAGCCTCGGCTGCTGCGAACGCAGGGCGCAGAGAGGTGATCGGACTTGTCAGAATTGACAGCAGCTCAGGGGCAGAGCTGGGACGCGAACTCAGGCCCGGCTACCCACTCGGAATCTTTCCCACTCTCATCCACACCCTCTGGAAAACCTACAGAGGCCAGTGAGGACCCCACGCCCCGTGGCGGGTGGGAAAAGGGAGATCGACTCCGCTTTTACGCTCTTAGTGGAAGCTCTGAATTTGTAGCTTCTGTGAAAGTTGGTGTCATTAATACCCGTCCTTGTCATCACCTGATCCTCTGCCTTCTGCTTGTCCAAACTTCCTGGCGAGCAGAGGCCCCAAGGGGCCATGGTCCAGGCTGCTGGTGGGGATGGGCCTGGAGGAAGGGAAGACAGAGGGAAGAGCTAGCAACCACGGAGACAGTGTGAACAACACCAAAGGAGCCATCACAAGGGGCTGGGGTGAAGAGGAAATTCTCCTGGATGCTGAGGATAGGGGCGCAGCAGTGGGGGAAGCCAGCCCACCTTGGGGCTCTTGCACAAACAAAAGGCAGAGTCTCACGAGGGCCAAAGGCCCTGCTCCAGAGCCAGGCGTCCCTGGATGGGACTCCAGGCTCCCTGCTGGTCTGGGAGAGCAGCCATGAAGGTGATCGAGTCAATCTGGACACCAGGGAGGTCATTTCCCTTGTGCTGTGCGTTCCCAGTGACCAATCTGTGCTGGGGTACTGCCTTCCGCTGGTCGTTTTCCAACTCAGGACTCTCCTCCTGTAACGAATGTCAGGCTCAGAACGGGTTTCTCAGGCACCTGTCTTCTCCCTGCTGCGAGTCTGGAGTCTGCCCTCACAGCTTGTTCTCTGTCGCTTTGAAAGCCATGGTGCAGGGTTGCAGGACTCTCTCCGTGTGTGATAAGGTACAATTCGTCTGTGATTATCTAGGCTTCTTAGACTCATCTGGGGAAGGCTCATAGCCCTTGCAGAAGACAGAAGACGGAGTTTTCCAGAAGTGAAATTTCCTCTCAAGTAAGGCCTCTTGGAGTCTGTCCTGATCAGAGTTGTCCAAATGCCCACTGTCACAGCATGGAGGCCCAGCCACCGGGCTCTCTCCAGCCTCCTGCTGAGCTCTTACAACAACAAGCTCCTGTCCCACCAGCCTTCCCGCTCCCCCTTCTGCATTCACTGAAATCTCACCCACCTCCTGCCAGCCCCTGCTTTCAGGATCAGTCCATTTTTCATCCAGAACTTCAGGAACAATTCAGAAAAGCAGGAAGTTTCATGCGTGCTGTTCCAGTCGCCCTGGCCATTGACAAGGGCAAGTGGGCTACACTTCCCGAGAAAACGTGGGGGCCGAACCAGTTAGCACCCAAGGCCTCCCTACCTTCTGAGTGTGGCCCTGATGGTTGCCCGGAGGCACCGGCTGCAGAGTCCTGAGCCGGGAGGAGGGAGGAGCAGCGTCCAGATCACCAGTCAACCACCGGCTTTCCAAGCGAAGAGAAAAGGGCAGTCAGCATGCCCTCCCCCCATGCTTTCAAGCATACCCCATGTCTCTACAAATAAAAATATTAGGGCACTGAGGTCCTTCAGACAGCAGGATGTGGCCCCTTTGTGGCGGCTGCATCGATAAATGCAGGGCGCTCCGGGGCTCGAGAAGAGCAGTATCAGACGTGCTTGGGGATCGTAATAATGCCATCATTAGGGACTACAGCCGTGCAGAAACTTGTTTTTCCTGTTTCCCCTGGAGCAAGGAAAATCCAGAGGGAGAAGGAAGAATGGTGTTTCTTAAGTCTGTCTTTGAGATTCGTTTTCCCTCCTTAGTAGGGACCTGTCAGTCAAACTCTTAAAGAAGAAAATGGCGATTCTTACCAAAAGGCCACCCAGGGGAAACTCAGGATCTCACCTAGGTAGAGACCTATGTTTTCACAGGCTCCAGGAAAAGAGAAAAGGCCTTGTGGGTGCTTTTTGAGGGTTCCTTTTAAGAAAATTAATGTTGGGGGCACCAGGGTGGTTCAGTGGGTTAAAGCCTCTACCTTCGGCCCAGGTCACGATCTCAGGGTCGTGGTATCGGAGCCCCACATCGGGCTCTCTGCTTGCGGTGAGCCTGCTTCCTCCTCTCTCTCTGCCTGCCTCTCTGCCTACTTGTGATCTCTGTCTGTCAAATAAATAAATAAAATATTTTTAAAAAAGAAAATTAATGTTGTAAAAATGAATAGTCAACATAAATCAGACAAATCATGGATGCATTTTCTGCTCCTGGGCCAACGCCATCACTTAAAACTGGAATCTTACTGAACTTTGGTCCAGTTTAAGCTCCGCTCCTGCAAGTTCGTGTTTCAGACATAGCAGCCGAAAAGGCTTCATTCCAATCCTTTTGTGTGCAAGGGGAACGCCCGCTTGTTTCCTTCCTTAGTCCCCAGCTCCCACTTCTCCTCTTTCTCTTGCCATTTTATAAGGGGCTTATGGCGTTTTATACCAGCTCTGTGTGTTTTAGAGAGTTGTGGAATATTAAAATTGGAAGAGTTTTTAGCCATCAAGCCCAGGTCCCTCCTTTTATAGGCAAGAAATTTGAGGCTCAGATACATTGAAATGCATCCAAACCCTACACCTAGTCAGCGGCCATGGCAGAAGGAAAGCACACCCCCTTCACCATCGGGCAGAGAGCTGTGTGTATCCTTCCAAGGACTTCCAAATCTGCCTGCTTGCTCACATTCCGAAGGACCCTGGGGAAAAACACAGGTCCCGGTCTTTGCAGATCCTGAGTCTGCAGTAATGACCTTCCCATGCGATTATCAGGGGCAGGCACTATTTGGGAAACACTTTATGATGCCCTGTTGCTCTACCTTTTTCTCTCAAAGGGGCATTCCCTTTCACTGTCTGCAGGGGAAGCCATGGACCGAGAGCAGGGAGCAGAGGCAGGAAGAGCCTGGCGAGGGCCTGGCTGTTGGCAGCCTTCCTGGAGAGGATAGGCAGAAAGCAGGGAGTAACTTCCAGGGGCAAACACTATACCCCCCCTCCCAATTTTCCCTTTGTCCAAATTCCCCAAATCTTATTGTCTTTTTAGGAAAAGATCTTCTGTTGCCTGTTATTGAGTTAGTCTTCTATTCATATTTGTTATTTCTCAGCTACATTAATAAGTTGTGTGATTCTTAAGAAGAGAATGTCCAACTCCTCCTTCTTATCTCTTACTATGTAACATAGGCCTTATTAGCCAAATGATTTAAGGCCCATTTTCACCTCCAATTTGCAGGGCAAACAACAGGACGGTATTTTCTCTTGTTCCGTCCTAACCACCCAAAGCAACTAGGAGAATCACAAAAGGAATGCACATCATTTTTATAAAAAAAATACTAACACCTGAAAAATCAGGAATATGTGAGAAAAAGCTGCTCGACCCAGTGAAGGTCAAATGGGGGTGGGGCGGGTGGGAGGGATACAGAGAGACAATGACCTGAGACAGACTTCAGACCAGAGTCAGTCAGGGAAACACACGTTTTTCCAAGAAACTGTCGCCCCCGCAGCCTGATGTACAGCTATGGGAAGGGTCAGCTTTACTGGTGTCCAGATACGCAGTTAAGCAGGCTGAGCTGGAAACCTCACACACCATGTTCCCAGGAAGCCCTGCGCAGTGAGGCAGTCTGCACCGAAAGCAGGTCTTCGGCCCCTGCCTCCGGTGAAGGAACTCGATCATCCATATGATCCTCTCTTATAAGGAGAATCCCCGCTAGCCTGGAAGTCATCGCATCTGAAGGCAAAAAAGGCTAAGAAGGGAAGGAAGGAGGACGGGGGTGAGGGGAGATGGTAGAGAAGAACAGAACTATAAGAACAAGGGACGAAACAAAGGAACGCTCATCAGAAGACAAGGACACAAGCCCATATAAAAGTATGACCTGATGTACAGCCACACACACACTCAAAAAATGAATCCATCAAGCAAAACCAGACCAGTAAATTGCCTCTATAAAACAAAAGTCCCATGTAGTAATATAAAAACTCAGGGAAGATCTGCCAGGAAAACAGAAGTTGAAACTCGAGCTAGCAGAGATCAGGAAGTGGGAAATTAACAAAATACTATCTCAGAGATGAAGGCCATACTGAGGTAGCAAAATAGGAAACAGACATCTTATAGAAACCTAACAAAGTCCCTGGAAGGTATAATTTGAGGAATGTGAAATGCAAATGAACCAAGTACCAAAAGAATTAGAGAGAAAATGGTAATTATCATGGGTAATGCAAGACAAAGGAAATCCAACATAGGAATAATAGTGCCTCAACTCCAAAGAAAGGAGGCTCCATAAACCTTCCATAATTCAAAAAGACTTACTGAAATGGTGTATGTCTTAGAAAGAAACAGTAGCAGAACCAAAATGCAGCTGTCAATAGGACATAAACCAGTGACAGTTCCTGGACTTCAAAAATCAGTAGAGGAAGGAGATTGAAGCCTGAATAACAAACCTGAGAACACAGAATGTGGGAGACACATTATTACTGTAAGGTCAATGAAAAACAAGATTTATCTTTTGGTCTGTTATAAAGATAGTAAACTTATAATGTTACAGTGTTTGCCATCTCCTGAATTAAGCAAGTCTTAAGCACCATTAAGTAGTTACTTTTGACCCCTTTCTCCATGGGTGAGAAAAGCAGCATCAAAACTGGAAACTGAGCCTCAGTGTGGGGCCAGAGCCCACCTCCGATGACCAGTCCTGCAGTGTCCAAATGTCTGGAAGTCCCAGGGGCCTCACCAGCAGGGTCACTGACACAAACCAGCATTTTCTAATCATAATATGATACAAAGTATTTTTTAAACAGTTTCTTTTTTTTTTTTTAAGATTTTATTTATTTATTTCACAGAGAAAGAGAGATCACAAGTAGGCAGAGAGAGAGGAGGAAGCAGGCTCCCCACTGATCAGAGAGCCCAATATGGGGCTCGATCCCAGGACTCTGAGATCATGACTTGAGCTGAAGGCAGAGGCTTAATCCACTGAGCCACCCAGGTGCCCCTTAAAAACAAAATAAAAAAAGCTCTCCATTTAAGATTTTAAAGTTTTCTAACCTCAAACAACTGTTGATAATAGAAGAGGTGAAAAACCATAGGTTCTAGAAAATATCATAGAGCTAAAATATCTTTTTTTTTAAAGATTTTATTTATTTATTTGACAGGGATTACAAGTAGGCAGAGAAGCAGGCAGAGAGAGAGGAGGAAGCGGGCTCCTTGCTGAGCAGAGAGCCCGATGCGGGGCTCAATCCCAGGACACTGAGATCATGACCTGAGCCGAAGGCAGAGGCTTAACCCACTGAGCCACCCAGGCACCCCTAGAGCTAAAATATCTTAATAGTTAATAGTCTATATATAAACAGAAAATGCTAAATGTTAAGTATTTAACATTTTACATAATTTAATATAATTTAACATTATATAGCTGAAATATAGTAATGCCTAAAGCCAGAGAAAAGATCCTATGTTAAGTGTTTATATTCACCACAATAAAGAATAAACATAAAGGAGGTAAGGGTCTAACTCACAGAGTTAGAAAAGGAAGAAAAAAATCCGAACTGATTTATCACCTTGGAAAACATGGAGACCTAAATTAGCAGGAACAAAGGCAACAATTACTTCTCACCATATTTCCTTTTGTACATTTAGATGTAGCTCCATGGGTATGTAGGTGTGTACTATCTTTTTTAATAGAATAAGTACTTTTTTTTTTTTTTTAAGAGAGAGAGAAAACATGCAGACAAGCTGGGTCGGGGGGAGGACCCAAGGGAGAGGGAGAAAGAGAATCCCAAGCAGACATGGCAGGCAGCCCAACATTGGACTCGATCTCACAATCTTGAGATCATGACCTGAGTGAAATCAAGAGCTGGATGCTTAACCAACTGAGCCACCCAGGCACCCCAAGTAAGTACATCTTTTAAAAACAGGTGATTTCTTCCAGATCTCAAATGTTCTGGTTCTGTATCTCGAACAGGAACCCACGTGTCAGGAAGGAAAGACTTGAGGACCAGGGCTGCCCTTTGCAGGGTATCCAGCATCAGGAAGGAGACCCAGCATTCCTTCCGGAGGATCCCCCAGATCCCATCCTAAGTCCTAAGGTGTGGCATGGAAACCACTGCCACGATCTCTCTAAACCCCATCCTGGATGTGTCCACACTTTCTCCAACCTGGAAGAGGATTACAGGACACAGCTTAGCTTGGCTAAGACTCAGCAGGTGAAGGTTTGAAAAGAGGCAGAAGATAGGAAATCTAGTCCGAAAGGCCAAGAGGCAATTCTGGAATGTGATCCGTAGTCCTATGAACTATGTGATCCGTAGTCCTATGAACTGTGTGATCCCCAACAACGCAGTGAGCCAGGTTTCTCGTCTGAAAACTTCGAGACCCACACCCACGTCATGTGGAGCCCCAGGTGCTGAGTGAGGAAGAATGTGCCTTATCTGGCAGGACGAACACTTAAGTAGGAGCTCCCCTCTTTCTCCCTCCCAGAGGACGCTCCCTTCCCTGCTCACCTGGTGACACCAGCAGCCTGCCGGAAGGGATGCGACCGGCTTTTCCCAAATCTGTGAGACAGCCCCATACCCAAAGGGAACGCAATTAAAAAGCCGAGATGGGCATCATGAGGATAAAGTCTTCCAGAAGTCACTCTGGTTCCTGTTATATAAATTGGCGGTTCTATTAGAAATAAAACAAACAAACAAAAAAGCAAACAGGAAAGAATATATCCGTTTAAAGTGAACATGCCACTTTAGGGCACCTGGGGTTGGGGGCGACAATCAAGGAATGGGAGTCTAGTGCCGCCACCAGACTGCTGCTCCTCCAGCCCGGGCCAGCCTGCACCCAGCCTACCAGCCTCTCAGGCTACACGGCACGTGGGGTCATTCACGCAGCTCCTGTCGCAATCACTTATGTGCTGACGACTGGAAACCTCATCTCTAGGTAGAGGTGTCTTCTAAGCTCCAGACCCACAGAAAAACTTGCCTTCCAGACCTCTCCAGCTCGGCACCTCGTGTTAGTCCGTCTGGGCGGCTGTCACAAGCGACCGTGGACTGAGTAGCTTACAGACAAGAAGCATCTATTTCCCTCTGTTCGGCAGCTATGGATTCGGTATCTGGCGAGAGCCCCTTTGTGGGCTCACAAGGCACAACAGAGGAGGGAGCTCTCTAGGGTCTGTTTTCCAAGGACACTAATCCCATTCGTGAGGGGCCCCACCTTCAGGACCTGATCACTGACCAGAGGCCCCAACTCCACATACAACCACATTAGATTTGAATATATGAATTTGGGGGAAACGTGAACATGGCCTATACCCCACCTCAAGTTCAACATGCCCCCCACTGAAATGAAGCCTCCATGTTGATCCTAATCCCTTCAACTTGCTGCTTCTCTGTGACCTGTCTCACCACATGGCAGAGCCTGATGACCCAAGAGCTGAGCGACGCTAGGCCGTAGTCTCTCTCTGAACCCTCAGATCAAGCAGAGACCAGTTCTGCCCACTGTGCTCCTTGAGTATACTTCCACTTCCACTCCTCCTGTCCTTCCTCAACGTTTGTAGTTCAGATCACCTCATTTCTCTCCAGGAATTACCTACAGGAGACTCCTGAGTCTTGTGATGATGTCCCATGCAGTGTGTCATCTATACCACACCACGCTGATCATTCTAGAACCTAAAAATGATCAGATCACCCACCGGGCTAAAAGATTTTTCCATGTTTCTTCACCACCTACAGACTGAAATCTAAAATTCTTTGTACAGCATGTAAACCTCTTCCAATTCTTTAGCTTCAGCTCCCCATGACTAACCACTAACTTTTGTGAATTAACTTGTCAAATGCTATACGTGATCTGGTGATGACTGGGAAAATCAAGGAGCTGTTCCTTTGCTTGAAGTCTTTGCATCCGTCCTCCTGTCTTCTTAGAATGTGTCCTAGAATCTCTACAAACCAACTCATGAGTTGCCCTCCCTGTCAGTTGTCCCTCCAGCAGTCTCCTTTGCCAACACTCACCCTGGTGCTGTGAGGCCCCCCTTCTCTCTTCACCCCCAGAGCTTGCTGTGAGAGTACTCACCACCTCATTACAACTCTGACAGTGGGTATCATTTCCCTTCATGATAGATATAAGGGAGGGAATCTGTGATCCTCGCATTGTGATTCACGCATAATTGGAACTAATGAAACGTCATTGAATTAACAGAGGCCTTTCTTTGCTTTCTTGCAGGAGTTTGGAGTCTAGGCTACATACTTCCAGCTCACTGCCCTCTTCAAAATGTCACAACATCTGTAACTTTGCTGCCAATATTTGCCATCCCAGAGGACATAAGGACAGCAGGTGACAACATGGATGTCAAGATTAATGTGTACAGGACTGAATTTATCACTTTCAAGCATCCAGCTTCCTGTCCCTTGTGTCTTCATTTTATTAGTGAAATTCCCAGTCCAGAGCCTTAGTATCTTGGGGTCCATCAGAGTCATCCGTCCATCCGATCTCTTCCTCAACATTCACTATTCCTTGGTATTTCCATTTTCAAAGTGGCCGCTGCCTGGAGTCTCCTTCATGGGACTGATCCACACAAAAATATTGCGAGGTCTCCCGTAAAGCCATCCCTTCATCCTGAACTTCAACATATCTGTATTTATCTGACATTAAAAATCTCAGTCCTCTTATCATTTGCCCCCAAATTACACATCCAACTTCATCCAAAGTAAATTCTGAGAGTGAAGCTTCCTCCCACCCTCCCCCTCTCTCTCGCTCTCTCTGTTTTTTTTT
>RCUC01051723.1:0-11969 GCA_003697995.1 Taxidea taxus jeffersonii | reverse complement strand
GCCCCAGCAGAAACTCTTCTAAATCTAATTGAGTGGTAGCTCAATGCTCCCGAATGCCAACGTTGTGTTTGTGTGTGTTATATAGTATGTAGTAATATTTAAATTGCATTTTGGAGCTCTATAACTCCCTATAACCAAAGGAAAAAGGTCTTTTTAGTTCTTAATACAACAGTGAGTATATGGTAATTTATTATTTTATTAATATTCAGCGCCTACCATTGGGTTACTATAGTCTCATTTATTATCCGGGGATTTTTTTATTCAATTTTTTTTCTTAATGTTAGTATTATAGTATTCTACATTAGCAGAACTGCTTTATTAGAACTTCAGTAAGGATAGAATACATCTTCATTTCCAAAAGATTTCATATTTTTCTCTGTTCTTCTCAAAGAAGTGTTAAGGGTAAATAAGGATGTTTTAAATATTTAAGCGCCAGTTTACCCAAAGAAATTTTCCTACGTTATGAGGGCTTGTATATCTGCAAATATATTTACTTAAGTGAATCAGATAACAGTTAAATATGCTTATACCTAGTGTGTGTTGTGAGCTGGGTTACTCGGTGCCACAAACTTTCAAGATTCACCACAACCTTATGAGAAAGGTATTAATATTATTCCATTTAGTAGCTTAAGTGACTAAAGCACAGAGATGATAAGATTATGCACTAGCTGGTAAAGGTGGGAGCTGAAAAAGATTACCCAAGCCATTAGCCACAATGCAATACTAACTCTTAGAAGAAGTAAGGCTACATCGATTCTTTTAACAAAGGAACGTTTTCAGTGGGGCATTTTCGTTCTTGAAGATCTTTTACATATATCAGTACTTGTTACAAAGAAGACATTCTAACATTTATTATGGCACAGCTTTTAATGTATAGATCAGCACTTTTAAAAATATGTTCTCCACAACACTAGTTTCATGAAATTTTAGAATGTATGACTTGAGGAAAGCTATTGGTAATAAAGTAATTTGATAAATTTAGTATTAAACAACATTAAACAGACTTCTATACCATGGTAATTTTAGAGACTTTAACATGTGAATATATGTTGTGACTCCTCGTGGGTAATAGGTTATGTCCAGTTTATCATTTGAAACCCATGTGTGGAGTGCATTTATTTAAATATTTAGGCAGTTTTATTGCTTACCTTAAATATGTTACGCGATAATGGGAACAGTACAGTAGTATAGTTCTAGTACTGCTCTATTTGGTAGGAAGTTGGTTTGGGGGAATGTTGTAGATAACTCAGTATTTCCATTTGTACTGGGTTATACAGGTTTGTCACTTTTTTTCTCACTTAGAGATATTTAAAACAATCTTGTCTAATAATTATAACCCTCTGGATACTCAAAACTGCACTGCCAACTCTGCTTTTCAAAATTTGCACATGCCATCTTGTGATTTATTTTTTCTAATCAGAGATACAGAGTAGTAAATATCATTCAGCTTAAAACATGTTGAAACTCAAATTCCAAACCTCTACTTGAGAATATTTCTAATCTTTTTCATTTATTAGCAGCATAAAATTTTTCATCACCTACATTTTCCATTAGAAGTCATTTACCTTCTTTTAAAAATTCATTTCAAGGGACGCCTGGGTGGCTCAGTTGGTTGAGCAGCTGCCTTCGGCTCAGGTCATGGTCCCAGCGTCCTGGGATCGAGTCCCACATTGGGCTCCTTGCTTGGCGGGGAGCCTGCTTCTCCCTCTGCTTCTGCTCGCTCTCTCTCTCTCTAACAAATAAATAAATAAAATCTTTTAAAAAATTTCATTTCAAACAGTGGTTCTCAAACTTGAGGATACATTGGAAACACTAAGAAGCGCACAAATTGCTTATTACTAGATTCTTGTTAGAGCCAGAGAATTAGGATTTTTAGCAACTTCCCAGATGATATTGATACTGCTGGTCTCCAAAGCATTTTCAGAATCTATGGAAGGTTCATCTTCAATATTGGTATATACCAAGTATATAGCAATAAATACTTGTGATTATAATATTATTTTGAGATATTCAAGATGAGATATTCTGATTCTTGGTTTTCCAGATTATATAAATAAAACCAGTTATTCAATTAAATACTGATATGGTATTTAAAACATATTTGAGATCACTTTATACCAATAACTGCTTTCCATAGTAATGAATCAATGAGATTTAAATTACTTGGAAAATATCACACCCAGAATCAATTCTGTGTTTAGTGTGGGATACATTATTAATAAACCATGAACTCCAAAGCATGAATGCAACTCTCATCTCACATGGATTCATCAGTGATGACAGAGTAGACAGTCCACTCATCTCTTGACCACCATGCATGTTACAGAAAAGAAAAGGAAAAATGGTAAGTTACTATTTAGACCAGCTCCCCAACTCAAACAGTATTTCCAGATATATGGTCAAGAACAGCAAATTTCAGTGGAAAGGATCAGAAGAGCTGGATTGTTGCTCATTGTTTCATTATGATGACTACAGACAAATCATGTAAGCTTTCAGCACTTCAATGTATTTGTTAAATGGAAGGATACTGTTGGATGAGCTCTAAAATCTCTTGTATTTCTGAAATACACTATTTCTTTGCTTTTGCTCCTAAATATTTTTCAACTCACTTGCTGTGATATCCTGACAGTGGTAATGCTTAGTTTTACTTATTTAATAAAATAATTAGGTGCTCTCTGATTGTAGTAGCCATAACAAAAATCAATTGGAAGTCATTAAGAGATCATAATTACATTTGAGCAAGCCCCACTATAATTCAAAATTCATGTTGCTTAATAGGAACTTTTAATAAACTCATTAATTTTAGGAAGATTTAGAAATTATAATTATCATAGTTGTATCCACATGTTTGCCCACAAAAATACAGAAAGATAGCAAGTACGGTGATTAAGTAGACAAGAACAGAATATACATTTCTGAATATTTTCACTAAAGTCATATTATATGTACATATATACACACCTAACTTTGTAGATTGCAAAACATAATACTCACATGAAGCAATCATAGAAAGAAAATATATCAGTTAATGTTTCATCAAGTGTAAAGCTGACCTATATATGAGGAAGAGTCATTAGAGACCCAGAAGGAAACAAATCATAAGCATATTCAGGTGACTGACCATGTAAAATGTTTTAGATTAAAGTCATACCTCAATTCCAAATTAAATATTTAGCTTAAAGAAATACACATCAATTTGCAGATAGCATTAATATGACCCACAATCCAGGGTTTTTTTAAAAAAGGCTGTTGATATGTGTGTGGACCATAAGCCCCAAAATGTTATTTTCTAAAAAAGTGAAATGACAGCACAAGACAAAGGAGCAAAAAGATAGGATTTTTTTTTTTTTAACTCAAGCCATTCTACTTAGAGAAATAATTCCACAACAAAAATAATTTATCAAACATGAAGACCTGAGAGTAACATTTTGATTTTTGGTACATTGTGTTTTTAAAGCTAAAATGAGGTGTCTTGCAGAATATATTTATTATTCTGATCAAGTCTTCTAGCCACTGCTTTTGAGACTCTGTTAATATAATATTCTTTACTTTTAGGTTTTGGTAGTATAGTATTATTCTCTTGTCACTGGTGTTTCAATTTACCTGGTTCTATTCTGATTAGTGAGTCCTTTTAATCCTTTAATAAAACTCAAAGAAAACAACAGATTCAAAACTGGGTTATTTTAAACCTACAAACTCGATAAAAATTATATCTGATTGCATAATGTGAGATATCTCCAGTTTGCGAGCCATAGGGAAAAACATAAATTTCAAAATACTTAAATGTGTAAGAATGGGAAGAAGAATCTGACTATCATAACCTATTTTTTTTTTTTATTTTATTTATTTATTTGTCAGAGAGAGAGAGAGTGAGAGCAAGCACAGGCAGACAGAGAGGCAGGCAGAGGGAGAAGCAGGCTCCCTGCCAAGCAAGGAGCCCGATGTGGGACTCGATCCCAGGACGCTGGGATCATGACCTGAGCCAAAGGCAGCCGCTTAACCAACTGAGCCACCCAGGCGTCCCTGTCATAACCTATTTTAAAAGAGAAATCTGATTTGTATCCATGTAAATGCACACAAGCAACACGGTGCTCTATAGGCTAAAACAGATAATTAAGAAATGAAAAGAATACAATTTAAAACAATAAGAATACAAAGCATTTTATACACCAGACGTAGTCTTATTGATAGAGAACTTTTACAATCAGCATAGGTAATGAAAATAAATGGCACAGGAATTGAAATCAATATAATTTGGGAAGCAAATATGAAGACAGAAGATACTGGAGATAAATGACTGAAAGAGGAATAAATGTAAGCTCAGAAGCATTCCCCTACTCCTGTAAGGAAACAACTCAGATACATGCATGGCTTTATATGGCTATTTTTCAAATGATCCGTAATAAAGAGTAAATAAAGGAGTGTACTAAGGACTCAAAGAAATGAACATAAGCAGAATGCAAACTCTTCCCAGGAAAATAAACTCAGAAATGCATATGATTATGGGATAAGAAGATAATTATTCAAACTGGTCATGATGGGGATTAATGACTTATTTTTGATGGAGAATAATGGGTTGGATACAGAGTTGAATTTAGAGAAAAACAAAAATCTAGGTCAGGTTGTCATAAGGTAAGACCTTAGATTTTCTGGAGGATAAAGCTGTACAAATGTTCTCTAAAATGTCAGTGAATAAAATATATGCACCTTTCTTTTGCTTAATTACAATAAATTTTAAATGAACCTTGAATCATAGGTGTTTTTTTAGTCTCTTTAACTGAATTTAAAATTTTTAAACACTAATATTCTATACATAGCAATGGACAAAATGTACAATATAAATGACCCTTACTTCCCAGAAAAGTCCATGATAAGCAGAATCCCACCAGCCAAGTTTGCCCTGATGGCTCTGTTATTCTAGTTAAGGCTAGAGTTTTATATACACATGGCCCATACAAATGTGGTTAGAATGACCCAAGCCACATAAATCAGAATTTTGGCCTTTTTCACGCTGGAAGAAGATAAAGTTACTTCCTTTTAGTGGGTTGGAACTATGTAAGACAATGGAACTAAGTTGGAACTAAGACAATGTAAATACCTAGTCAACTAGTAGGCTTGTTTCCTAATGGATTCCTAAGATGGTGTTCAGAGAAATGAGACAGAAAAAGAAATTTAGAGGGGAACAGAAGAAGAAAAAGAGATCACTTCAAAAGTTTGGTGGTTTTACAACTACTGTGTTAATTTCATTTACAATTTGGCTTAAGGAAGAACAGGTTTACAACAACAAAGTGTGTAAAATAACATACATGGATAATTGAATCCTTTTTACCATAAGATTATAATATGTGAAAAAATGTTCTTAAACTGCCCCAGAAATTTTACCTCTAACAGTATGTAGGAAAACCAAGTATTTTTTTTAAAGATTTTATTTATTTATTTGTCAGAGAGAGGGGGAGAGAGTGAGCACAGGCAGAGGCAGAGGGAGAAGCAGGCTCCCTGCTGAGCAAGGAGCCCGATGTGGGACTCGATCCCAGGACGCTGGGATCATGACCTGAGCTGAAGGCAGCCGCTTAACCAACTGAGCCACTCAGGCATCCTGAAACCCAAGTATTTTGAAATTAAATAACACATTCTAAATATTCTATCAAAATAGAAATCACACATATGCAAATTTAATATTTTTAACCGAATGATAATGAATAGCCAACATAACATAAAAGCTTTCAGAATACATATAATACTTTGAGGAAAATTTATAACTCTGAAAGTTTACATTTAAAAGGAAATAAAAAGACTAAAATATAAATCTGTATTTTCCCCAAAGCAAATAGGAGCAAATTAAAGCCAAAATAAGTATAAGGAAGGAAACAATTTAAGAACATAAAATAATGAAGTAAAAATAGACAAATATTAGAGAAAATACATAAAACTAAAAGCTGTATTTGGAAAGATGAGTAAATTGAAAAATAATTAGCAAGAAAAGAGGAGAGACCAAATTGCCCATTTCAGAACAAAGTGGGGATATCACTACACCATGTACAGACATTAAAATAATAGAAATGAAGCTCTGAAAACACTATGCTTAAATAAACTTGACAACACAAACCATTAGAAAGTAATTTGTAATTAAAAATATTTCCAAAAAGAATTCTCCAGGCCCAGATTGTTTCATTGGTAAATCTTATCAAACTTGTAAAGTAGAAAAAGTATCAATTCTACTCAACTCTTTGAAGAAGTAGAGGAGATTAAAATGTTTTTAATTCATATTCTGAGGCCAAGCATTTTAATGACTGTGAAAGTAGAAGTGGTTATTAAAGTACAGAGTAATGTACCTCATGGCTACAGAAACAAAAATTCTTAGCAGAATGTGAGAAGACACAATTTAAAGATATACAAAAGGATAAGAATCCATAACCAAAGTATGTTTATTACAGGAATGCAAAGTTGCTTTAACATTAAAAATATCAGATCTTGTAACCATATTAACAGTCTGAAAAAACAAAAGACTTTCAACAGGTGCAGTAAAAGCATTTGCTAAATTCAACATCTATTCATGATAGAATTTATTAGCAAACTAGGTACAGAAGAGAATTTCCACAGCCTGATGAAGGGCATCCACAAATTGCCTACGGTTAACATTAATTTGTGGAAAAATACAGAACATGCTTTCTATCTATACATTAACACAAGGACACTCAACTCTCAATTATGTCATTGTGGAAAACAAAAATGCAGGAAATGCAAACATAAGATGTCCATTTTTCTCTTATTATCAAAAGTTTAAAAGGAGATTCAATTAGGTTTCACAATTTACTAATTTGTTCTCTACATCCTTTTCCCCTCCTGAATTTTTATAAAGGAAAGGTAAATATGCAGGGAAATAACCATTCCTTTAATTATCTCAAAGGCAAGAGCAGTTTGATGGGGATTTCAGGAAATGTAAGAGAGAGATGAGTTTTTTTGATATCAAAATTTATTGACTGAATAAGAATTATTCTGAAAGGCAGTGTAATTTTGCAAATACACTTATATATTGTAAATACATTTAAGGTTTTGTTCATTTTTTATATAGCAAGACTCTTGCACAGTAAAGATGGGATGAATTCTGCTTCAAGTTTTTTATTGAAATATTTTGATATTTTACAGGTCTCATAATCCTACCAATATTGATATTATTTCCAGTATAATTAAACAACTTGGAAATTTACTTTCAGAGTTACTCACATTAGCATTCACAGACGAAATAGAAGAACCAATATATGACAAATAAAGTTAGTAAAATTTATTATAGTATGCTACATCTGAAACATTTGTTACATTTTTTTTAAAAACCATGCTAAGTTAAAATTATTAAACTTGGGGGAAAATTCCAAAGAAAGAGAGTGTTTTGGCAAGTGGTAAGTCACAGTATTTCAATAACAGGGAACAATCATAACCATCCATTATGTTTTCATTGAATTCCTGTTCAATGTACGGGAATGTAGTCATCACTGTAAGGAATACAAATAAATATGAAACAGAGCCTCTATGCTACACTGTTTTTGTTTTTTTTTTAATTCAATGAAAAAAGTAAAATGCATGCAAACATCAATCATAGAGTCCAACTGATTCGGACAAGTTGCCAACAAAATGATGATTGCAGTAATACCACATTTCATAACTATTATAACAGATTTCACATGGGGATTATGGAAGAGGAGGATGTGAAAGTCAAGTCATAATGATACAATATAAATATTAATGAATTTATGTAAGATAAAATAAGGTAAAATTTTGTTTTTACAAGCTGCTGACTTTATTGAAGGCAGGAATAAGATATTCCATAATTCATCTAAAGAACCATGGAAGAATGCTTAATTATAAGGCTGAAAGAATAACAAATTGTTTGTATTGCTTTCATGTAGCTTCTATGAAATGTGATTTTTAAGATAAACTTTAAAGTGCCAAACAATGGTTTGCTGACATCCTGATTACTTTCCTCCTTCACTTTTATAGGCTGTATTGATTCAAATATTGGAAGACTATAATGGTAAACACACATACACATGCAAAGCCCATTAAATTAGTAATACTGATATTCAAAGTAATATTACATATTAAAATCTCAGATATTTCATCAAAAGAGTTAAATTTCTCTTATACTTAAAATATATGTGTAATGCATCTATGTGTGTGTGTAAATACATATATATATATATATATGTCTTATATAAGTAGGTAAATAGATAAATACTTGGGCAAAATTACATCACAGACACAATAGACAAATCGAGAAGTTTTAATTAAATTTTTAAAAGATTTATTTATTTATTTGAGAGACAGAGAACACAAGTAGTGAGGAGGGACAGAGGGAGAAGCAGACCCCTGCACTCAGCAGGGAGCCTGATGTGGGCCTTGATCCCAGGACTCTGGGATCCTGACCTGAGCTGAAGGCAGAGGCTTAACCAACTGAGCCACGCAGGTGCCCCTTATTAATTTTTTTGATGAAGGACAATCTTTGTTTATATATTGACACAGCACTCATTAATTCATTTGACAGACATTCATTAAATATCTCCTGTGTATTAAGCATTGTATTATACATTGGTTATATACACTCTCAGATACATCTCCTGCTGTCAAGAGGCTTATATTCTATCCCATGGCAGCCCCTGCATAGGCTGAGAGAAGACATCTAGTATGACTGCAGGCTCCACCCATTAAAACAGGCTTCTCTGGAGACAGATCAGGATGTCACCCTGCAGTTTGGTGCTAGTGCATCTCTGGCAAACACCTGACCTGACTACTCAAGTCCAATGCAGCTCCAGACTGGTCCGGTAACAACATGGGGATCAAACCCTGCTCATAAGCCAAGAGAGCCACTGAATTGAAGGCAAAATTGGCTGAGCCAGAACTCTAGGGTACACACAACACACACAGGAGACATTCCTGAGATGCCAGATTCTGGTGAACAGGGTACATGTACTGCATAGCACCAAAGGACTTCTTCATAAGGCCAATATTTTCAAGAGCAGGACACTTGACTAACTTTCCTAAACCACAGAAACAGACACAATGAGTCAAAAGGAGAGGAGAGGAGAGGAGAATATGTCCCAAAGAACAGGACAAAATCACATCAAGAGAGCAACAAATGGAGTTAAGGAATGTGCCTGATAGAGAATTTAAAGAAATGGTCACGGGGCTCCTGGGTGGCTGAATTGTTAAGCATCTGCCTTCAGCTCAGGTCATGATCCTAGCGTCCTGGGATCGAGTCCCACATGGGGCTCCCTGCTCAGTGGGAAGCCTGCCTGTCCCTCTCCCACTTCCCCTGCTTGTGTTCCCTCTCTGTGTCTCTGTCAAATAAATACATGAAATCTTAAAAAAAAATTATTACAAGGATGCTCACTGGACTTGAGAAAAGAGTGGAGGACTTCAGTAAGATCCTCAACAAAGATATAGAAAACATGAAAAAACCTATTAAATAAAGAACTCAATAATGACAATTTAAAACACACTAGAGGTAATAGGTATGGGTAAAATACACTAGAGGTAATACATAGTAGACTAGAGGAAGAAGGACAGAATAATGTAAAGCAATGAAGCTGAAAAGGAAAGAGGAAAAAAATTTAAAAGAGTAAGAGAACTTAGAGACATCCTCAAGTATAGTAACATTTGCATAAAAACAGAAGAAGAATGATTTACATATAAGGGAAACTCCACAGGGCTATCAACTTATTTTTCAGTAGCAATTTTGAGGGCCGGAAGTGGGTGGCATGATAAATTCAGAGCGCTGAAAGAAAGAAATCCTAAAACCAAGACTACTTTACCCAGGAAGGCTATCATTTAGAATAGGAGAGATAAGAGTTTTCCAGACAAACAAAAGTTAAAGGAATTTATCAGTACTAAACCAGCCCCAGAAGAAATGCTAAAGAGGAGTCCTTGAGTGAAATGGATAGACCAGAAGGAGGAATAAGTAAAGTAGGAGGCATAAAAACAGTAAAATTAAGTATATTTATAAAAGTCAGTCAAGGGATTCACGAAAGGACATATATTATATATCATATATTATGACACTATATACCAAGACTGTGGAGGGGAGAGAAGTAAAGAAAGGGCTCAAAATCAAGTGAACAACTTAATATAAACTGCTGTATGCATAATATGTTATATATAAACATAATGGTAACCACAAATCAAAAGCTAGCAAAGATATGCAAAAAAAAAAAAAAAAAGAGAGAGAGAGAAAGGAATCTATATAGCTAAATAAAGCCAGAAAACCATGAGATAAAAAAGCATAAGAAGAAAGGAACAGAAAAGAACTACAAAAACAACCATAAAACAATTAACAAAATGACAGTAAGTACATACCTATCAATAATTACTTTGAATGTAAATGGACTGAACATTCCATCAAAAGACACAGAGTGATAGAATGGGTAAACAAGGAAGACCCATTTATATGCTGCCTCCAGGAGATTCATTTCAAACTTAAAGACACAAGCAGTTTGAAAGTGAAGGGGTAGGGTAGAAAAGCGTTTATCATGCAAATGGAAAGTAAAAGAAGTCAGAGTAGCAGTACTTATATTAGACAAAATTGACTATTTTTTTTAAGATTTTATTTATTTGACAAGCAGAGATCACAAGTAGGTAGAGAAGCAGGCAGAGAGGTGGGGGAAGCAGGCTCCCCGCTGAGCAGAGAGCTCAATGCGGGGCTGGATCCCAGGACCCTGAGATCATGACCTGAGCCAAAGCCAGAGGCTTTAAATGACTAAGCCACCCAGGAGCCAAAATTGACTTTAAAACAAAGACTGTAACAGGAGACAAAGAAGGATACTGTATAATCATAAAGAGAAAGAATGTAACAAGAAGATATAATAACTGTAAATACTTCTGCACCAACTATGGGAGCCCCTGGTTTCATGAAGGAGCTAATAACAAATATAAAGGAAATAATCAATAGTGATACAATAATAGTAGACTACAGCAGCCCCATTGACATCAATAGACAGTTTGCCCAAACAGAAAATCCACAAGGAAACATTGGCTTTGAATGACACACTGGACCAGATGTCATTCATAGCCAATCACAGATATATTCAGAACATTCCAACCCAAACCATTGAATACACACTCTTTTAAGGTGCACATGGAACATTCGCCAGAAGAGATCACATGTTAGGGCAAAAAGCAAGCCTCAAAAATTCAAAAAGACTGATGTCATATCATGCATCTTTTCTGACCACAATGCTATGAAACTGGAAATCAGCTATAAGAAAAAATCTGGAAAGAACACAAATACATGGAGGTAAAAACCACATGCTATGAACAGTGAATGGATCAACCAAGAATTCAAAGAGGAAATTAAAAAACACGTGTGTGGAAAAATACAAATGGAAATGAAAACACCATAGTCCAAAACCTTTGGGATATAGCAAAAGCGTTCTAAGAAGGAAGTATATAGCAAAACAGGGCTATATCAAGAGCAAGAAACTACTTAACCTATACCTAAAGGAGCTGGAAAAGGAGCAACGAAAGAAACCTGAAGCCAGCAGAAGGAAGGAAATATAAAGATTAGAGCAGAAATAAATGATAGAAAAAAATACACAATAGAACAGATCAGAGAAACCAGGAGCTGGTTCTTTGAAAAAATTCATAAAAATGATAAACCCCTACTTAGACTTATCAAAAGGGAAAGAGAAAGGACCCAAGTAAATTAAATCACAAATGAAAAAGGAGAAATAACACCACAGAAATACAATTATGAGAGAATATAATGGAAAACTACATGTCAACAAGTTGGATAACTTAGAAAAAAATGGGTAAATTCCTAAAAACATATAAATTACCAAAACTGAAACAGAAAGAAATAAAAAACTTGAACAGATCAGTAACCAGCCAATAAATTGAATCAGTAAATGAAAAACTCCCAATTAACAAAATCCAGGGCCAGATGGCTTCACAGTTAAGTTCTACCAAACATTTAAAGAAGA
>RCUC01051674.1:0-19464 GCA_003697995.1 Taxidea taxus jeffersonii | reverse complement strand
AGAAAGAAAATACAACTGGCCTGATGATGTGTACCTAACAAAATTTTAGTATTTTTGGCTGTTTTTGCAATCAGCTCTGAATCCTTCAGATATAGATGAAGCAAACCATATGTGAGAATGCTCAATCATAAAAATATTGAGTTATTTTCATATTTTTTATTTCCTCTTAGTGAATCAGTATTTTTTCTCTTAGTGACAGAATTGGCTCTACTATTAAATTCATTAGTTGGCAGTTAAGAATGTGTATGAGTAAGATGCTTTGTAAGATGAAGGTCCTCTAGGGCTTAGTGGTCACCTTTTCCCCACCTGACAGTACCAGCTACTAGTGCTCAGTTCCCACTGCATCTACTCCTGACAGAGAAATGACTAGATTGTCATTGCAGCAAGAAACCAGGTTGTCTTAAAATTAGTGGTACCTCAATGAGTTAGTATTAACAAAATTCAGCAAAACCACAGAATAATAACCTCGGGCCTTCTAAATAGAGGCCCAGAGATCTCACCTGAATTCTGACTCTCAGGGCAGTCTTTCTTAAAATGGTCCACAGAGCCACAGAGTCTGCAGCAACCACCTATTAAAAGAACAAAGTCACTGAAAACCTCTCATACTTACAAGGGACTGTAATGTCTCAAAGCACTTTTCATGTCTTACTTGGTCCTCTCACAGCCTTGTCGGTGCACAAGGAAATGGAAACAGAAACATAGGTAGGTGCCACCATTCCTGTTAATAAGTCCACTCTCTGTCCTTTGATCCCACAGAGCCCTAAACTGTACCTATACACCAGTTCTTGTACCTGGCCTTCAGAGGAGAAGAGGGACAGAGAGGAGAGAGATAATGGAAGAAGGTACTTGTGCTCTGGAGTGTCCAAGAGCCACTGCACAGAAGATCATAACTGTGGTTACATAGGCAAAGATTTGCAAACTATTGAACCTGTAAGCAAAAGTGGTGTCCAGATGCATTTTTTGGAGAAGGATGTCCATATTTCTTATCAAATGATCAATGCCCCCAAAAAAGATTAGGAGCCACTGCTCATCTGTACAGGTCAGATGGGGGTGAGCAGTTACAAAAGGAACCAAATACACTTTTGTTTTAGTGCCTTCTATCTGCCAGGCACCCTTGACCTAATAAAAATGCTGGTCTGCCTACTTTAAGCAACATTTCAGGACTGTGAATTACCACACATGTAGTTTCTAAAATCAGTCTTTCCCTTACTGGTCAAACACTATTACTTAATGGTCAGGCATTACCATGACATGCTTATAGTGTGAAGTGACTTACCCAGAAATATGACTTTATCGGGTGTAAACCTGGCTGAATTCTCACTTCTATGTGATCTCTTTCCTTTGCTGCACTTTTTAAAAACATCTACTCATTTTGCATAACCATCCAAAGCCATCTGTATCCATCAGTCATGTCATCTGACCTGTGTCATAAGTTCAAAACTGAAAGGCACTTGTGGGCCTTTTCCAGGGCCAGCTTCTTTACTGTCGTAGATGCCAGAGTGAAATGGGAGAGGGACACTGAACTATCTATTTTAATTTTCAAACCTCTTCAAGGTGGATAACATAATTTATCAAATCTAAGACACTGATTATAAGCTATATCATTATTCTATATCCCTCTCAGGGAAAAAAAAAAAACCCTCCCAATTACATGGCACTCACCACTGGTAAGATATATTCTGAGTTCAGAGACATTAAAATGTGAAAAAATGCACATCTTAGAATCAAGGAAATATAGTTCTTCATCTCCGTTTAACAGGCAAAGAAACTGAACTGAGAGAAATAACAGAACTCAGCCAAAGCCCCACTAGTGAGTGGTGGTACTAGAGCTATAATCCATCAGCTTGATTCAAATGCTGCGCCTTTTCACTGGCCTTCTCCCGTGCGACCCAGGACATGACACACAAGAGGTATCTGGAACCTGATGGCATCAGTTAGCACATAAGCACCTTACTCATAGTAACAGAAAATTTCCTCCTTAAAGATTCAGACATCACAGACTTTAAGGAGCTTAAGATGTTGAGCTAAAGATAAGAGTTACATGATCCCACGCTAGACGACTGCCCAAGGAAAACATTCAGAAACAAAGATTACTATACATATTGAAGAGTGTCTACCAATCCGTCTATCCAAAATGGTATGCTATCCTGTGATTAAATTCACAACACTATTTTTTTAAATCTTATATTAGCTTAAGATATACCCCCTTTGCTTCTGTTGTGCTTAAAAGTAGGTATTTATTACATACCCTCACAAATGATGCTGAAACAAGCAAAAATCTTAAAATATATACTTTAGCTTTTTGTCTTAATATGTCATATTACACATAAAGTCCAGTACATAGAATAGAGTTTGATAAAAACTGAAATTCTTCAGGTTTTGTTTTTTGTCCAAGAGCTGATTCAAGAGCTAATTAAGAGTCTACATTAAATCATAACTCTGCATTCTAACTCACCTTTTCTGACATATAAGGGTAACAGTACTCACCATCAGCATAGAGTCCTTTGGGATTATCAGGACAAGATCTGTATAGATGCCCCATTTCCCCACAAACAAAACATTTTGCAAAAGGAAATTCACCTGTAAGGATCAACATTTTCTGTTAAGTTGGCTAAGTACAGAACAAGTCATATAATTCATACTATTTAAAATAATCTGAAAAAAAAAAAAAAACGCTTATTTTTTATACAACTTAAAATTTAATCTCAATTTCAAAATAATAAGTGGCACGCTCATGACAAACTCTGTCCCAAAAAATCCCACTTCTGACATTTACCACATCAAAAATCAATAGAAAGAAAACATACCAAGAGCTGGGTCTACTTTGGCTTTGCACTTGGTTATTTCATGCTCTGTGGACCCACACCGATAACATATTCCAGTTCCCATATCTTGATTCTCAAGGGCAGCTGGGCAATCTGCAATCCCATGGCCAGGTTTTCTACAATGGAAACATACCTGAGAAAACAAAGTGTGAGTTTCCACATTATAAAACTATACTGGCTTTATTAATTCTTGAAATCAAAAATATCCTTAATAATGTCTTTCATTTGTTATCTAGCTCTTTTTTTAAAAAATCTCAATGTTTTATCTGTAGGAAAAATGTTGTTTCATACATTCCTAAACAATAAACGTCATTTCCAGGAGAGGGTCTCAGTACTTTTGAAAAACATCAATCCATAAATCCATCAATCTTAGACACAAAGTTAAAAATGGTTTCGTAGAAACTACTTAAATAAATTAAGCAAATATGGACTATTAATTTCATTAAGTGGATGTCTCTACTAGAAAAACTGAGTTTTCTGTGAAAAATAGAAAATGACCACAAAAATTATCAGGCATAATTCATACTAGTACTTACAAAGTTCATATAATTGAATACATTTGAGTCAATTAATTTAAATGATGCCATTTAAATTATGATTCATATTATATTTCATACCAAAAAATATATCTTACAGTTTTTGTAACTTTAACACATATTCTTTAATACTCAGAATTAGGTGTTTCATTTTTAAAGTATGTACACAATACATTTTTTAAAGATATTTACTTATTTATTTGACAGAGACCACAAGATCAGCAACACGAGCAGAGGGAGTGGGAGAGTGAGAAGCAGGCTTCCCACTGAGCAGGGAGCCCAATGTGGGGCTTGATTCCAGGACCCTGAAATCGTGACTGAGCTGAAGGCAGACACTTAATGACAATTGTGTAGGCACCCCTACACAATACATTTTAAAAGAATAATTCTAAGATGAATTATCTGGCTCCAATATAACACCAAATAATTATTTGGTTGCTTTACATACTATCTACTGATGTGGAGAAGTTTTTGCTATAATAAATAAGAACAGTAGTCATAATCAAATATGGTAGATACTCAAAGATATTTAAGCTATTTTATATAAACTGAAAAAAGTATATTTCTTGGACAATGAATAGTTTATTTTTTTCAAAAATTTTTTGAAAAAAAGGGGTGCCTGGGTGGCTCAATTAGTTAAGTGGCTTTCTTTGTCTCAGGTCATGATCCCAGGGTCCTGGGCTCCTGGGCTCCCCCTCAGTGATCCCACGTTGGGCTCCCTGCTCAGTGGGAAGCCTGCTTCTCCCTCTCCCTCTGCCTGCCCCTCTGCCTACTCATGCTCTCTCTCCTTCTTTCTGTCAAATAAATAAAATCTTAAAATTTTTTTAACAATTTTTTTTCAAAATAAGCACAGGATTTTTAAAAAGCAAATTAAACAGGCAGAATAAAACATTTATATTACAACTATGTCCTCACTTTTTCCATTTTTATAACATTATGAAAAAGAATGAGTCCCTTTAATCTTCAGTAACTTTTACATTTAGAATGAGGTGGTCCAAACAAAGAAAATGCAGTTTTTTTTGTGTTTTTTTTTTAAAGATTTTATTTATTTATTAGTTAGAGAGCGAGAGAGAGAGAGAGAGAGAGCACAGGCAGACAGAGAGGCAGGCAGAGGTAGAGAGAGGAGCAGGCTCCCTGCCAAGCAAGGAGCCCAATGTGGGACTCGATCCCAGGACGCTGAGATCATGACCTGAGCCGAAGGCAGCCGCTTAACAAACTGAGCCACCCAGGCGTCCCAGAAAATGCAGTTTTATACAGGTTCAGGAAAAGCTAATGGCTAAAAACTAGATCATCATAATAAGAAGACCTGAAGTCCTGGTGAAGTCAACATGGTCTCTAGTAACATGACAGTTCATTGATTAGGTTTTTACCCCCGCTCCCTTTTTTTTTAAGATTTATTTATTTGACAGACAAAGAGCACAAGGCGGAGGTGGTGCAGAGGGAGAGGGACAAATATACTCTCTGCTGAGCATGGTGCCCTACACGCAGCTAGAAGAAGGGCTCCATCCCAGGACCCTGTGATCATGACCTGAGCGGGTCAGATGCTCAGGTCATGATAAGGTAAAAACCCAGGGGCCCCAGGTTTTTACCTTTAAAACCCAATTGTCACCAAATACAAATTTCTTGAATGATCCTAAATTTAGTGTAGATGGGACTACAGACAGTGAACTTCATAAATTATCTTAATTTATTAGCAATTAGGAACTGATGCTCAGAATGAGTAAACTACATACTTTTAAAATATATGCTTTAAGGGACGCCTGGGTGGCTCAGTTGGTTAAGCGGCTGCCTTCGGCTCAGGTCATGATCTCAGCATCCTGGGATGGAGTCCCACATTGGGCTCCTTGCTCAGCAGTGAGCCTGCTTCTCCCTCTGCCTGCCACTCTGTCTGCCTGTGCTTGCTCCTGCGCTATCTGACAAATAAATAAAATATTTAAAAAATATATATATACGCTTTAAAAGAAAGTTTATTTTTTCTTGAAAACCAGTATCTTTCTCTCTTAATTACAAATATAAAACTTCTCTTAAAAGGTCACAATATAAATGTTTCCAAACACTATGCAATTAATCATACTGCCTATGTCAATGAAACTATCTTTAAGTTACATTACCTTTAAGTTAAATTAACTTGATAAAAATTTTTTTTAGATTTTATTTGTTTATAGAGAGAGAACATACTCGAACAGGGGGAGAAACAGAGGGAGAAGGACAAGCAGACTCCTCAGTGAGTGTAGAGCCGGACACAGGGTTTGATCTCATGACCTTGAGATTGTGACCTGAGCCCAAATCAGGTCAGATGCTTAACCAACTGAGCCACCCAGGTGCCCCAATTAAAATATTTTAAAATAATGGTACAATTTAAATAAAGCTATCCTGATCCAAATAAAAATGATTACATTTTCTATCCATATTTATCCATAAGGAATGTTTGATCAGCATTATCACTAAATAATTATCTGCAACTATGTATAAAACGAATCCTGCAAATAAAAATGAAGGTGTAAAATGATAATACTGATTTTTATGTAGCATCTTACTAGAAGACTTGGAAAATTCACTTAGAGAAGGGAAAGAATTTTATGAAGTATTTCATTCCTACACCTGACAGTTTAAAAATCTAGGGGTGGGCAAAAGAAATCAATGTGCAGTCCCCAACATTCCTCTGAGTAGCATGGAGAAGGGATGGAGCAATGACTAGGAACAAACTCAAGGGATCTTAACTCTATTACTCTGCTCTGTTACTAACTAGTGTGATTCTTACTAGATCTCATTCCTGTGCCTCAGTTTTTCATGAATAAAGACAAAAAACATCCTTTCCAAGTAAAGGGAACCACACATATTTAACCTGTTGCACTTAACCCTCCACCTTACTTTTTTTTTTTTTTTTTTAAATGCCTGTTTGAAAAGCAGCTACTGGAAGGCAGGAATAAGAACATAGGTTTTGGGGGCGCCTGGGTGGCTCAGTGGGTTGAGCCTCTGCCTTCAGCTCGGGTCATAATCTCAGGGTCTTGGGATCAAGCCACGAATCAGGCTCTCCGCTCAGCGGGGAGCCTGCTTCCCCCCCACCTCTCTCTCTGCCTGCCTCTCTGTCTACTTGTGATCTCTGTCAAATAAATAAATAGAATCTTTAAAAAAAAAAAAAAAGAACATAGGTTTTGAAGTCAGACAAGCTCTGGGTTTGAATTTCATCTCCTCTACTATACTAGCTAAGTAGCTGTGAGCACTTTTTTTTTTTTTGACAGACAGAGATCACAAGTAGGCAAAGAAGCAGAGAGAGAGAGGAGGAAGCAGGCTCCCTCCTGAGTAGAGAGCCCGATTAGGGGCTCGATCCCAGGACTCTGGGATCATGACCTGAGCCAAAGGCAGAGGCTTTAACCCACTGAGCCACCCAGGTACCCCTGTGAGCACTTTTTTACACCTGCCTATACATCAGTGTTTTCTCCCCATGAGACAAATGCTACCATCTTTATAGTGTTGTTGTGATAATTAATCAATACATCAAGTACCCAGCATACAGGAAGTGCTTAAAAAAAAAAGTCCTAATGTTATTATTAGCCCTCAAAAAGATGCTTTATAAATCTAGTATGTAAGAGCATCAGACTCTGTTAGAATATACATGTGTGAGTATATGAATAATAGTTCTGACCTAGGGGCGCCTGGGTGGCTCAGTGGGTTAAAGCCTCTGCCTTCGGCTCTGGTCATGATCCCAGGGTCCTGGGATCAAGCCCTGCATCAGGCTCTGCTCTGCAGACCGCCTGCTTCCTCCTCTCTCTCTCTGCCTACTTGTGATCTCTGTCAAATAAATAAATAAAATCTTTAAAAAAAAAATAGTTCTGACCTATATAAAGTAACATTTCAGTTAAGGTAATGATCTTACCATTGCATTTTTCTTTGCTGCTTGTCTTTTTAGTCTTCTTACTTCCCGTCGACTATCTTTCTTTAAAGCAACTGCAATTTCTTCTCTTACCTCCTGACTGTCTGTTGCTATCATCTCTCCATTATGAACTATCTGTGAGTTTTGTCTTAGGTATTCCATGAATCCATTTACATCTTCATTTAAGTACTCCTTTTTCTTTTTGTTCTTTTTGTGTTTTGCTTGGGGAGCATCATTTTTAACAGAGAGCCTTTTGGCTTCAAGTTGTTTACTCTTTGGTAGATTTTGGCTTTCTCCCTCAAAGGACCCCTTCTTCATGTCCTCCCATGACGTTGCAGCCAAAGGTCTCTTGTTATGAGTGGTATTAACTCGGGCCCACCTGGTCATGATGTCATCCGCGGTACGTTATCAAGCTTTAAGACAAGCATGGATGTTAGTAACCATTAGAAAAAAAAAAAACACTAAAGATCCACACTGTATAACATTATGCCCATAAGTTAGAGCCTTAATTATTTAAACACTTCATTTAGATATTTGTATATTTAATTTTATAATATGCGGCACAGATATGCCTATAAACTAAATCGACCCTTACCAAAAGAGCTACCACACCAGTAAAACAAACAAAACAACCCAACAGGTATATAAAGGCTTAAAACTGTAAAACATTTGATTAAGTTACTTTGTAAAATTTACTTTGTAAAGTTACTTTGTAAAATTTGAATCACAAAGTAATACAGTGAATGAAGTTACTCTTCCCAAATTCTGCAGTTTTCCTGGCTGTTTCCTATCTGTAAGTCCCAAGGCTACTTTCATCCCACCTTCTCGCTGAGTCAGTTCAGTGCAAACAATCTGCATAGCAAATTAAGTACACAGAAATCCTGTCCTTTGGCGCAGTTTGTCCTTACAACCCCAACGTAACATTTACAAAAGGGTTTGTTTATGGTCACGTGAGGATGCTGGGTCTTCTAGCTAATCAGAGTATAAACCACTTCGAGCCCAGTGGTTTCCAATCATTTTCAAGTATTAAGCCGCGCCCCTTTGGGGGGCGGCATCCCGTGTACGAAACAGGGTTCAAACCTGAAGTCTCGTGGTTAGAAACCTCCCGGAAACACACGCTGAAGAACGGAGTCAACGAGTTGGGGAGACGCTACACACTTCTACAGCCCGCGCACACACTGCTCGCAGCGGATCCTGCGACCGTCACGGTAGGGACTGGAGCTGTCCAAGAGATGCATTATCCTTCCTATGAGGACAAGGAAAGGGGGAAGCTCTGAGTATCAAGATGTAGTTGAGGGAGCCCACTGGACAACGGGTCCCAATGGGCCTGGATGCGCAAGCCCAGGAGGCGAGCACCCGACCCGAGAGCCGTCCCCGCGACGGCGCCCTCGGCGGGCCTCGGATCCCGGCACTCCAGCCCCATCTGCCGTTGAGAACTGTTGGGGGCCCACCAGTTAGTCTCTGCGCCTTCCCGCCAGGTCCCTGGGAACGAAGGGGAGAAATACACAGCACCTGCCGGAGGGTGGGTTCCCAGGGTCCTATCTCGCTCAGCGGCGCCTAACTACTTACCGCGCACGAATCCTCCAGGGCAGCTGAGTTAGCCAGCCAGAGAAGCCCGCCCCTGGCGACTGAGTAGGCACCCAGGGCCGGAAACACGTCCCCGAGAGTGCGTCACTTCCGGCAGGCTAAGGTGGGGCGGGGCACGTGTGCTAGTTAGAGTTGCTCTCCCGGCGGTTGCGTGCTGCGGAGTAAATATTTATGGAGCGTCTAGGGTTTGAGGGGTGCAGCGCAGCCTAACGAGGACACAAAGATGAAGAGCGCTTAATCCGTGCTGTCCAGAACCCACAGCTCAGTAGAAGAGCTGCACGGCAGCATGGGGGTGTGGGAAACACTGGAAAGACTCGAGAAAGTGACCTTTGAACTACTTTTAAAATCTATGACATTTGAGGCAGGAATGAGTTAAGGGCTTTCCAGGTAGATGTAAGGTAAAAGTCTTAGCGCAGTAGTAGTGGGTCATTCTCCTAGAAATTTAAAAAGAAAAAAAAAAGGCATTTAGGGCCCAATTGAGTGGAGAGTGGTGCCTCGTGATCCTCCTGCCTAATGCTAGTTAAACCTTCAATGGAAATAATTATATTTTGTGGCCAAAGAAGTTCTCTTTTTAAGAAGAGAACCCTAGTTTGTTAACTTATTATCTCAAATCTTTTTTAAACAGCTACCCCCACCAGTTGTACTTAGTGGGAACAATGGCATTGTCACATCACATAGTTCACCAAGTTCGCTACTTCCATACCTATCATCATGGTTGATCCATCTTGCCCCTTAACTGTCTTTCCACTTTATCTCCACTGCTACCTCCCTCGTCCCAGGTTTCATCCCATTTCACCCGGATTACTGGCAGCTGGTCTGGGCATCTAATTTTTATGCCACTCCCTCACCCATTTCCATTTCTTAGCAAAGTGAATTTTTGAAAGTGTAAATCAGGGGTGCCTGGGTAGGTGCCATTGTTAAGTGCTGACTCTTGGTTTCTGCTCAGGTCAAGATCTCAGAGTCCTGGGATCCAGTCCTGAGCCCTGTCTGCCTCTCTGCCACTTCAGTTCCTGCTCTCTCTCCCTTGCTCTGTCTCTCAGGTCAATAAGTAAATCTTTTAAGAAAAAACTTTTTTTGTTACTCTTCTGCTTTAATCCCTTCCATAGTTTCCCATTGCTCTTTTTCTTCTCTCTCTCTCTTTCTCTTTCTCCCTCTCTTTTAAAAGATCTTACATATTTTAGAGGGCTTGGCAGGGAGAAACAGAGGGAGAGAGGATCTTGAGCAGGCTCCACGCCCAGCACAGAACCCCAGGCAGGGCTCAATCTCATGATCCTGAGGTAATGGCCTCAGTTGAAATCAAGAGTCAGACAATTAATGCACTCAGCCACACAAGCGCCCCTCCCATTGTTTTTTTTTTTTTTTTTAAGATTTTTATTTATTTATTTGACAGACGGAGATCACAAGTAGGCAGAGAGGCAGGCAGAGAGAGAGGAAGGGAAGCAGGCTCCCTGCCAAGCAGAGAGCCCGATGCGGGGCTCAATCCCAGGACCCTGGGATCATGACCTGAGCGGAAGGCAGAGGCTTAACCTACTGAGCCACCCAGGTGCCCCCCTCCCATTGTTTTTAAGATGAACTTCAAACTCCCTAAATTGGAGTTACTTCATTAGTCTCTCCCTGCACAATCTCCCCTTCTTTGACCAGGGGACTTTCCTCAGTTTCTTAAATGCTGTGTGTACCTTGCACTCGTCAGTCCTTTACATACGTTGTCTTGCACAGCACTTTTTCTTCTTTCAGCTAAGGTATTTAGCCTTAAAGTTTTTTTCACATTTTAAGTAAGCTTTTCTGTTATGCTCCCTTGCCACCCAAATTAGATCAGTTTTTTTTTTTACACTCATGGCAGTCTTAAAACACTTTTCAAATTAGTAATTCCATAATAATTGTGTAGTAAGTTGTTTATTGTATTCCCATTGCCTGGTATACATAGTTGGTACCCAGTATGTTTTTGTTAGACAAAAATAAGTACACTGCAATGCTTGTTAAAGCAAACTAGGAAGTGACCTGATTTTCTTTAGGAGTAAAGGTTAAAGTCCATGCTGTAGAAATAATGGAATTTGGTATGGTGAACATCACAAATATTCTAGGTTTTATGGTGGAGGGGAGTTGTAAAAGATAAAATATCCCTCCAGCTCTTGAAGAGAGGGAGCTTCCTAAAAGTTGTATGATTATCCACTTCATACCATGTTCTCAACCAGCTGGCTTCAGGTTTAAGCAACCTAGGGACTTTTCATAAAAGAGGTTTCCTTTTGTAGAAGCAGGTACTTGCACATAGTGGAAACCACTAGAGGGTGTATTCAACTAAAACTTGTCTGTTTAGTATTATGTTGAATTTTAAACTGTACAAAGTTGTTCATTTCCTGGTAGTGAAGGAACATAATCTCAAATTGTTTTTGTGGAAGTATATCAAGTGAAGATTAGTAATTGAGTAAATAAGTAATGGGTGTCCTTTGGGATTCAGAAGAAAATATCACAACTAATAACAGCTTAACTTTCATTGAGCATTTTATAGGTACCTAGCACTGTGTGCTGAATGTTCTTCATACATTGCTTACTTCACTCTTCACTTCATCCTGAGAGGTAGGTACCATATTTTGTCCATTTTACAATGAGGAAACAAGCTCAGAAAGCTGAAGTAGCTTACCTGAGTTCACACATCTAGTAAGAGGTAGAGTTATGATTTGAATGAAGATATAGATTCAAAGGTGTGGTTGAAATACTGTAGGAATTGAAATACCTTCTTTGAAACGAAGACTTTATTTTCTTAGAATGTACTCACTTTTACAGTTGATGGGATTATCTTTTTATTAAATTTGAGCCATTCATATATTATTGAAACACTACAAGTATGCTATTTTCATAACAATATTACCCACAGGGTAAATTTTTTTTTTTAAGAGAGAGAGCATGCACACGCAAGAGGGGTAGGGGGCCGGGGATGGGGATGGGCAGAGGGAAAAGGAGAATCTCAAGCAGATGCCACACTCAGCCCAAAGCCCAGTGTGGCTCTCAGTCTTACAACCCTGAGATCATGACGTGAGCCGAAATTGAGTGTCCGACAGTTAACCAACTGACCCGCCCAGGCGCCCCTCCACAGGGTGAATGTTAAGTGAGGAGCTTAAGTTCTGGTACCTCATGTTTAGAAAATTGTCCAGTGTATTATACATACAAAAAAGGATAAAAACATACAAAGTGATTATAAAACACATTCATGTAAACACTACCCAGTTTAAGAAACTGCCTCTTGCCAGATATAGATTTAAATTGTTACTGTAGTTTTTTACCCAGGCAATACATTTTTATGTTTCCAACAAAATAGTTATGATAGAAGATGTCTGTAAACTGTCTCTCATCCTGATAATTAGAAATTTTGAGCAAAATAGAAAAAACAACTATGTGAGGACTCTGAAGAGTAAGTAAATGCAGACCCTTGTTCAGGGGAGTCAAAATCCATAGAAGCAACCAGCACATGGGTGAGCGTGTGTGTGTGTGCGCACGTGTGTGTGTGTTTCGTGGCCCTGAGAGTGGGTCATAGTCACAAAATGCATGAGCAGCTAAAACTGTAATAGAAATCCCGCCATCATTTTTCTGGCTGGAAGAATCAGAGTGAAAAAGCATGTAACAGCCATACCTCTAAAGTGAGGGGGAAGCCTAGAAAGGGGAGAGCCATAAAAAGGATTCTTCTACTTCTGTATATGAACCCTTGTGCTAACTCCTGACCCCACATGCACAAGATAAACTCAGAGCCTTAAGGAAATGAACTGAGATTTGAATGGACACCTATAAAAAAATGAGACAAAGCCTGTAACACAAGTCTAAAAAAGTTAATTGCCTCCTAAACTGTTTTTTTTTTTTTCCTGTAAGGATTAGAATTCAGAGTATATACAAAATAACATCCACAATGCCCAGGATAAAAACCAGAACGTAAAGTTACACTGGTTCAGTGGTACTTTGAATTCTGGTCTTCTTCCATAATTTGCCTGCTGCTTTTTATTTTTCAAGTTCTTCAATAGCTGATCTATGTGTTATGTTTTTTTGATGCATTCAGTGGGAGACAGTGGGTAGAGTGTGCTCATTCCTTTTTACCTGGAATTGGGAACACTCCCATTAGAATTTTGAATCCTCACTCTTGTCTAGATTGTCTCAAGTTAAGAGATGATTGGCTAGACTAGCTAGAGTGACCACGAGGTGCTGCAGGACTAGGAGTGTCCAAGGCCCAGGCTCAGGGAGCTGGCCCACTAGCTGAGTCTTACATTAGGGTGAGCAGATTCAAAACAAGCTCTTTAATTGTAGAACATTTGTAATGGAGGATAGCAAATCTAGAAAGGTTGGCTGGGACCAGATTTTGCCAATTGACCTGTTTTTTTAATTTTTATTTCTTTTTAATTTTTATTTTTTCAATGTTCCAAGATTCATTGTTTATGCACCACACCCAGTGCTCCATGCAATACGTGCCCTCCTTAATGCCCACCACCAGGCTCACCCAGCCCCCTAACCCTCCACCCCCCTCCCTTCCAAAACCCTCAGGTTTTTCTCAGAGTCCATAGTCTCTCATGGTTCATCTCCCGCTCCGATTTCCCCCAACACCCTTCTCCCCTCCTTCTTCCAATGTCCTCTGTGTTACTCCTTATGCTCCACAAGTAAGTGAGACCATATTATATTTGACTCTCTCGGCTTGACTTAATTTTACTCAGCATAATCTCCTCCGGTCCCGTCCATGTTGATAAAAAAGTTGGGTATTCATCCTTTCTGATGGAGGCGTAATATTCCATTGTATATATGGATCATATCTTCTTTATCCATTCGTCCGTTGAAGAGCATCTTGGCTCTTTCCACAGTTTGGTGACTGGCCATTGCTGCTATGACCCCTGGGGTACAGATGGCCCTTATTTTCACAATATCTGTATCTTTGGGGTAAATACCCAGTAATACAATTGCAGGGTCATAGGGTAGCTCTATTTTTAATTTTTTGAGGAATCTCCACACTTTTCCAAAGTGGCTATATCAACTTGCATTCCCACCAACAGTGTAAGAGGGCTCCCCTTTCTCCACATCCTCTCCAACATTTGTTGTTTACTGTCCTGTTAATTTTGGCCATTCTGACTGGTGTAAGGTGATATCTCAATGTGGTTTTGATTTGAATCTCCCTGATTGCTAATGATGATGAACATTTTTTCATGTGTCTGTTAGCCATTTGTATGTCTTCTCTGAAGAAGTGTCTGTTCATGTCTTCTGCCCATTTTTTGACATGATTATCTGATTTTTGGATGTTGAGTTTGAGAAGTTCTTTATAGATCTTGGATACCATACCTTTGTCTTTAGTGTCATTTGTGAATATCTTCTCCCATTCCGTGGGTTGCCTCTTTGTTTTGTCGACTGTTTCCTTTGCTGTGCAGAAGCTTGTGATCTTAATGAAGTCCCAAAAGTTCATTTTCACTTTTGTTCCCTTTGCCTTTGGAGACATGTCTTGAAAGAAGTTGGCCAATGTCGAAGAGGTTACTGCCTATGTTCTCCTCTAGGATTTTGATAGATTCCTGCCTCATGTTGAGATCTAAAGAGTTTTTTAATCCATGAGAGTTGTGAGGCTGCACGTGAGAATTTCCAATTATATATATATAGATCTATAGAAGTACATACCTTTAAAAAAATCTTACATTCTTGTTTTCCAGGTCAGTAAACTAAATGTCAGGGAACTTAAGTGATTGCCACACTACTAGTGACAGCTTTATTACGTGACATGCACATGGAGATGGCCCTGTGTTTTTATTTCATTTGCTGTGTTGGTTTTCTCAGTAACGACGTTACAAGGAGTACTGCTTTATTTCAGAAGTGAACAAAAAACAGTATCTGAAGTGTTTAATAGGAGAAACCCATTAGTGGCAGCTGCTTGAGGTCGCTAAACAATAGGGAATGGGAATATATGACATTTGTATTCTCCCCTGAAAAAGCTTAAATCTTTTTCATATTCTTTGTTTAAATATGAGTAAGAATGGCATTGTGAATATTAATCACGGAAGTGATGTGGCTCTCTGACTCTAATATAACCCTCTTAAGTTCGAGTTCCTAATCATGCTTTTTAGTGGCAGTGTCAAGTGCTTCAAATGAATACTTAAACCTAAATTACATATAAGTGGTAAGATTTCCAAGCTCTCTTGTCTGAAAAGGAGTACTTACTTCTGCTTTTCCTCTTATGTCTGAGGAAATGCGACCTGATTTGGGCCCCTGATGGTCCCTTCAAAGAGAGCAATGGGAGGTCTGTAGTTATAGATGGAATTCTATAAAATGGGGCAGGTGAAGAAAAAACATTTTTTGATATCTACTGTATGCCAGTACCTTCTTAAATGCTAGATATATAAAAAGGACAGAGTCCTTGCCTATCAACAACCGACAACCTCTGAGGGTAAGATACGCAGACTGGTAAACCACTGGGAAGGAAGTAAGTGAAGGAATTACATTAGTAGTAAAGATTACAGATAAATTCATTCTTCCTGGGAGATTTTAGAAACTTTACAATAGATTGTGTTACAGAGAACTGGAGAGGGGACTGAGGGAGGTGATGGGGAGGTGTCGATAAAAAAAGAAATAATCAGTGTAACCATGATCTCCATTAAACTGAAATGCCTTGCGTAAATGAGGTGTGTGCACAGAGGGAAGGAAGGAGAACTTAAGGTAATACTTCATAAAGGATGAAAGTGAACAGAACCAAGTGACCAAAATATGCAGTACAGATTTAGTAACTACCATAAGAAATCTACCTATGATTCTCTGGGTAAAAAATAATAAATGACTTAGGATGAACTAATTTAAGAGAATCACAAAACTAGCCCTCCAAAAGGTTTGGTATCTGGATGTTATGTGCAACTGATAAATGAACACTACATCTGAAACAAAATATACCTTTTGTTTGATAATGGAATTTGAATAATAAGAAAAGAACTGGTCATGGGAAGAGAGGTCCCACAAATATTTTAGGAAATATTTATGGACCAGGAAAAGGTATAAAGTGATATTATATATATTTTGGAAGATGTGAACCTAGGGTGGTGAGCTCCAAGAAGACAAACTTGGGCATAGTCCATACCCCCCAGAAAAAACACTTAGGCCTGTAATACCCCACGGAATAAATGGAATTTATTGGAATTGTGTGCATCTGTGCCCAAGGCAGTTCAATATGGAAATCACTAGCAAGCTTTCAAATAGCACATTAGTCACATTGAGTATATATTGCTTTTTGATACCTACACATTGTGTTTTGGAGCAAGAGAGCAAACCAGATAGTGGAACTTCTTTTAAACCTGATTGTACACTCTTCAATCTGCAGGTGTTGCTACTTTTCCTGTATTGGGTCTTTGTTTTAAAAACATATTGAGGATGATGGTAACGGTTATAGAGCACTGTAAGTGTACTTAGTACCACTTTAACTTAAAATGGTAAATTTTATGTATGTTTTACTACAATTTAAAAAAGAAAAACTGATATTTAACCTTTAACTTGCTTCTTTTGAAGCTCATTTTTACATATTTTACTGTTTAAGGAGCTGTTCTTAAATTTAAGAATCAAGTTGTTATTTGCATGTAATTTCCCTTCCTTATTAAAAAAAAACAGTTACCAGTTTGAATTTAGAAAGTGCTCTTTGTGAAGAACAAAGCATTAAAAAACCCCACTATTTATCAAGCATTTTGTGCTCTAAAGCTTCCCAAATAGTTATGAATGGTAGTACTCATTGCATACTAGTACTCATGAACAGTAATAGTCATTTACACTTGGGAAAAAGTAAGATATGGAGAGCATAACATTAAATCTGCCAAAACTGGATCCAGGATTTAAAATGTCTAGTCCCTTTCCTGTACTCGGAGATATGGCCATGTCCCCTCCTGTGGTTGCCTAATAATTCATTATATTATTTTTCAGGTTCATAGTAAAATACACGTTGATACCTAGAAAATACTCATCTGCCCTTCCCAGTTTAATATTCTTCTGAATCTCCTACTGCCTTCCTGTTTGGAGGTGGTTGGACTCCCTTCTCCATCCCTCACCAACCCCCCCCCCATACTCATGATGAATATATTTCTAGAAAAGTTGAAAAATAGGAGCCTTTTTGGCTTGAAAGGTCCTAGCAGCTTAAAAGAGAAAAAAAAAAATCTTATCAGTATAATGAGAAAATGTGCGATCTGAGAGAGAACAATTGTTTAGTGTCTGTTAACCGCCCCCCCCCCCACAGGATGGCAAAAGACAAATCGATCCGTCTTAATTAAGCTAAAGCATTAGACCATTAAATAAATGTTGAAGAACTGTGCCAGGGAGTGTGTTGAATATAACTTGTTACTTCAAACCTTTAGTAAACTTTCTACTTGTTTCATAAGAAAGGTGATAGCACTGTCAACCAAATTGTTGTCAAGTGAATAAAGTGCGTAAAAGACTTTATAACCAACCCTCTTTTACTCATTAAAGTCTTCTAGTGCTTCATTAATTCTAATGGTATAATCTGGTTCTGATTGAAGTGCACCGGAATGTAGTCAGTGCCTCATCAGCACTGATGAGTTCTCAGTAATTCACGCCATGATGGCAAATCACATGTCTGTGTACGTCGACTCCATGCGTGTTTGTCCATGTCTTCAGCACGGCTTCTACATCCCAGACACCCACTGTCTTCTTTCTGACCGCACATATATTATGCAAAAGAGATTCCTATTTTCAGAGCTGCTTTTATGCAAGTTCTGTGCAAACAGATTTTGTAGAGATACCAAAATAGAACATGTCTTCCCCCATCTTCAGATTCAGTATACAGACCGCCTGTGTAAGTCAAGTGCATTTTTGAAAAGTAAGGAGTCTGATGTATATGTTAAAAAGTAAATGACAGGCTCAGTTCATTGTATTTCCACTGTAGCTCTAAGATTCGTAGAACCAATTAAAATTTTTAATTCAGATATAATTAGCATACAGTTTGAGGTGTCTAATATAATGATTGAGTGAGTCTATCCATTACTCAGTGCTCATAGTGTACTCTTAATCCCCTTAACATGTTTCACCCATTTCCCCTCCCACCCCACCTACCTCCCCTCTGGCTACTACCAGCTCTCTATACTAAGTGTCTGTTTCTTCTTTTTTTCCCCTTTTTCTTGAATTCCACTTGGAGTGAAAGCGTATGTGGTATTTGTCTTCCTCTTACTGAATGATTTCACTTCACATTATACCCTCTAGATCCATCCATGTTGCAAATGACAAGATTTCATTCTTTTTTATGGCTGAGTAATGTTCCATTGTATATAGCTACCACATTCTCTTAAATTCTGCTTTTACTGTTCCATAATTACATCTCTCAAACTGATTTACTCATTGTCAAGTATAATTTATTCTTTCAGAAAGAATAGGTAATTATGGCATACCTCCTTAATCTCTGAGGTATTTTTTATTGGGTGTGGGTATTTTCATAGCACTAGGATAAGTGACTCAGTGATCATATGGGCCCAAAGCAGGATATGAAACCGACTAACCCTGTCCCTACTGTAGAACAAAACAATAGCATTTAGATATTCGTAGCAGTTGGGTAGGGCTTTCTTCGATGATGTGAAGGTGCACATCAGATGTGACCTCCCCCTTCTCTAGGTTCCATGATAACCATTTGCCTTCTCTTCATACAGGTTTTTTACAGAAAAGATAAAATATAGTTAATTTGGTTTTCTTTTCTGAATCATTTGATTGTAGACTTGGCAGTTCTTCATTTGGTCTTCCAGAGGACTAATCTTCATTATGTGCAGATTTTTCTAGTTTAATTCTCAGATGGCAGTTGTAGATTTTTTTTTTTTTTTGAGGGTTTTGAGGATTCCTCATATATGCTCTGTTCTTCAACACAAGTATAGGTCTCTACATATATAAGAAAAATAAATGCGGTTGGCTGTCAAACAGCATGGGTTTGGACCACATAGATCCACATATATATGGATTTTTTCTATACAGTACTGTAAATGTATTTTCCTTAATGATTTTCTTGACTCTTTCTAGCTTACTTTATTGTACGAATACGGTATGTATAATACATATACAAATATGTGTTAACCGACTATGCTATCAGTAAAACTTCTGATTAACAGTATGGTATCAGTTAAGTTTTGGGGGGGGTCAAACGTTATATGGATTTTTGACTGTGTGGGAGATCAGCACCCCTAACCCCCACATTGTGCAAGGATTGATTGTATTTTTAGTATTGAGAGATGGTGAGTATTTGATTTCTCCCCCAAATTTTTTAAAGATTTTATTGAGAGAGGGCACGAATTGGGGGGAGGGGTAGAGAGAGAAGCAGACTCCCCATTAAGCAGGGAGCCTGATGCGGGGCTCAATCCCTGGACCCAGGGATCATGACCTGAGCCAAATGCAGACACTCAACTGACTGAGCCACCCATTTCTACCTTGATTATTGAATTTAAATACAATAGATATTCCATTATTTATACCATTGTTTTCTTCCATTAAAATTAATAGTATATATCTCATCACATTAAAAATTAGGCTTTATTCCATTTTAAATTTTAAAAAGTTGTTATGAAATACTTTTTTTAAAAAAGATTTTATTTATCAGAGTGAGAGCATGCATACAGCAGGGAAGTGGCAGGCAGAGGGAGAAGGAGGCTCCCTGAAGAGCAGAGAGCTT
>RCUC01051669.1:0-11018 GCA_003697995.1 Taxidea taxus jeffersonii | reverse complement strand
GAGGGAGGATACATCACGAGAGGTAGTATTTAATAGACATCTAAAGCATTGTTCGTGGTGTGGGCTCCATACCCTTCTTAACTCACAAGGGGTGGGCCGTGGGGTGGGGGGATGTGCCCATGGTGGGCGGGACACTGTGCCAGGACCTTAGGTGAATCAGTCGTCTCATTTGATTCTCATGGTCCCCTTGGGAGGTGGCATTACTCCCCCATTTTGTGGATGAGGGAAGTGAAGGTGAGGAGAAGTGGTGTGAAGCTCTCTGTGCTCTTGCGGGAGCATCTGCCCGCCCAGCCACAAGGCGCGTGTGTGGATGTGTGAGCCGGAGCCTGCTCTCTGCCCTGCTTGCCTTTTCCCTCCGGGTTGCTAGCGCTGCTCATTCGCTCTCGGTCTCTTTCTTTCCCTCTCCAGGTATGCCCCTCCTCTCATCCAAGGTCTGTATTTTGACCAGATGTTCTCATTTGCAGCTCATGGAGGACTATCCCAAAGGGGGCTGCAAAAACGGATACTTGAGGCACACAGATTCCAGTATTCTGGACTATGATGGAACCCACAAACCTGGCTGCCCCGGAGACCAGAGTGTAGAAGAAGGCGAGCTCCTAAACCTGCTTGCCCCTTTCTTCAACGAGAAGGCCACATTGTTACTGGAATCCAGGTAGACGTGGGGCCCCGGTGTTGCCTTTTCTTTCTAGTTTGAGGGGAGAACAAACTCATTTTGCTAAATGGATTTAGATGGCAGTGCTGTGTAATTTAGCTGAGTGAGCCCCTGAAATGTCTTGGAAGGAATCTTGCCAGTCATGCAATTAAGTAATTAGGCTGTGCGCTAGTGGCTGGGAGGGGACCTCAGCGGAGCCTCATGCAAGCCCATTATAAAGAGAGAAAGAAAGCTTTCCTTTGGAATCGGTCCTGGGAGCCCTGGGAAGGGCTGTCTGGCTGTCAGCGAGAGGAATCAGCCCTACCGGAGTCTCTTCTCCAGTAGTTTAAAAACTGCAACAGCTTAAAAACTGCCATTGTAGTCGTGACTTGCTGTTTTACGTTGAACTTGAACTTCAGTTCTCTTCTCATTTTACCTGCCGGGAGTCCTCCTATGTGAGGGAATGCTTCAGGGTGTTTGCTGGAAAACAGAACAGGAGAAACATTCGGTACATTTGTATTTTTAACGTCACCGCTTCGGGAGGAGACTGTCCCCCTTGCACGCTCTTTCAGGACCATCGTACAGCTGCTTGGGCTTTGGAGCCAGGAGGAGCCGTGCCTTCCTCTCTCAGGGCCCCAGTCTCTGTGTGTTCAGTGAAACTGTCCGGTTCTCCTCCAGTGTAGGTAGAGAAACAGAGCTGCCGACTCCTGCCCATGACTCTTGGCGAGAGCCAGGAACCCTACTATTTCTTACATCATCGGTCGACTAAGCCTTATAGACATTCTTTAGCTAAAAAAAGGATTGTAGTGTTCTGTTTTTGTGAGCTCAGGCAGGCTGACCCGTCCCCAGTCTCTGGCATCCCTCCAGCATTTTTCTAGCACGTCTCCTCTTGGGGAACCTGTCTAGTGGTCATTCTGGTTAATTATCACAGGGCTTTAGGTGACCATAGTCAGTGCTTGAGAGAGAGGGAGGGTTTTCTCAGTGTCAGGGTCCCAAACATTCCATCAGAGTTCAGAGATGCAGCTGCCTGTCTGGGACCGCCTTGGACTGTGCAGGGGTGACATGAGTGGGGGAGAGTCCGGTGGGCTACAGTGGGCATGGGGCCAGTGGGGGCATGTGTGCTCCCTACGGTGGGCAGGAGCTTCTCGGCCCCAGCTGACCCTTGTGGCTCCCAGCCTTCCAGTCTTTCAGTGGGAGCCCCCAAACTGTATTCTAAATCTCTTGCTTTTTAAATATGAAGACCTAGGGACGCCTGGGTGGCTCAGTTGGTTAAGCGGCTGCCTTCGGCTCAGGTCATGATCCCAGCGTCCTGGGATCGAGTCCTACATCGGGCTCCTTGCTCAGCAGGGAACCTGCTTCTCCCTTTGCCTCTGCCTGCCTCTCTGTCTGCCTGTGCTCGCTCCCTCTCTCTCTCTGACATAAATAAATAAAATCTTAAAAAAAAAAATTTAAAAATGAAGACCTAGATACATTTTTTAAGAAAACATTTTCTGCCTGCCAGGCAAGCTTGTGACATCTCTGGTTCAGTTCCCTGTGCTCTATAGGTATCTGTTCCATAAGCTTCTAGGCCAGTTAGGCCAGCTGTAGTGTTAGAAAAGGTTTTCTCACACCAGCCTAAACCCACAGCCCTGATCTTATTCTCTGTACAGCTTTCGTTCACCGTGCACCAAAGCCCACCAAAGCGAAGTGGAGTCATGGCTCCACGGGGTCTCCCGAAGGCTTGGCGGTGGTCTGCAGCCCCTCCTGGCGCACACACAGGGCATTGCGTGCGGGCTCCTCTTAACCCTCACACCAGCTTTCTGCGTGCTGCTCCTGGTGATCTTCTTTTCATAAACGTGGGCTCTGACATTTGGGGATTTGACATTCCCTTAGCTAGTAAACGCTAGAGCCGTCGGAGAACATTCTGGAGGAGTCCTTGGGGTAACCAGGGTTTGATTGGCCAGAGAAACACTAGTCTTCTGCTTAGGAATTCCCTTTTGGTCCCAGCTGCCACCATCTCTTGCCTGGATGCCAGCAGCATAGCCTCCTCTACTGTCCATTCTCCATAGAGCATCCACAGTGATCTTTTTAATAAGACTTAGATCAGATCAGATCCATTCCATGCTTAAACCTTCTAGCAGATTTCCATTGCTCTTACAGTAAGATCAGAGCTTCTCAACCTGGCACCTGCCTCTTTCTCTGTCCTTATCACCTACCCCTCCTGTTCACTGAGCTCTGCTCTGCTCCTCAGACATCCAGGCTGGTTCTCACCCCAGGGCCTTTGCACTTAGCCATTCCTTCTACCTAGAATCCTCTCTTCCTAGGTATATATGTGACTGGTGGCATCTCAGCTAGACATCAGCTTTGTAGAGAGGCCTTTGCCCACCACTAATGGGAAATCCTGCTTTTACACGTGATCTCAGAACTTCCTCCCTCCCTTCCTCCTCCCATAATTCATAGTACTTGTCATTGCTGCACAATGTCTTATTTAGTTATCAGTGTTTACATGAACATCTGTCTGTCTTCTCAGTGAAATGTGAGCCCCATGATTCCTTTGCACAATGCATGCCCACTGCCTTACGTGGCAGGTGGCAGGTGCTCAGTAAGTATTTAAGTGTCAGTGCAGGTGCTTGGAAGCCCAGCATCACAGCAGAAGGTGAGTGTGGAAAATTGGAGAGAGTGTACTGATCCTTCAGAGTCAGAAAGATTGGGATTCCAGTCCTTGTTCTGCCACTTTGCTAGGGGATCTTGAATCTTTATGAGCCCATTTCTTCATCTGTAAAATGGCGTTAGGTTTGGCCCCATCTCCTAGTCATACAGCGAGGCCTGAATGTTGTTGGTGTATTTAAAGGACCTGACAGGGCTTCACAGATGTCAGTTCCTCCCCCCTTACACCTCTCACTGTGGCAGAGATCCCCTGGAAGGGTCTATAAACAATGTTTGGGCCTCTGACAAGACCCTCGACCCAACCATTAAGGAGGTCCTGATCATGGCGACTGCTTAATGAATCTCCTGTTCAGATTTCTAGCAAAGTAACACTTGAAATGTTTTATTTAACATCACCCCCACTTTAGTATATTCTAATGGCCTCTTTTACCACCTTTTACTACCCATTTGTAAAATCTTTGTCCTCGGTTTTATTGTGTGTTGTTTGGTGGTGAGTAACGGTCCTCCTTCGGCTAGCTGAATAGTAGTTGTCATTATTTTTAATCTATATTAAGGGAAGGAGAGGAAAGGACAATTTAGTTTAACATGCTTAAAGTGCCAGAAATATTTTTAAAGTCTGGGTTTACTAAATTTTAAGATGGTTTGTGTAGTCTAGATGATTCCGTATTAGAAGGGAAAAATGTACCATACATTTTAATTTTGTTTTTTAAACTTCTATTTTTTACCCTCCTTCAGTGTGCTGTAGTGATCTGATCTGTGTGTGTGATCTGAATAGAGTTGCCTCTGGCCCAGAGCTAGATGATCTGAACCCAGAGGGGAGTAGAGCCTTCCCCTGGCTCTTGGAGGGCTCCATGGGGAAGGTAGAACCAGGCCTCATGTCACTTGTCACATGTAGCGGGAACCCAGATATGCGGCAGGGACCATCAGGGTGTGCTTAGGGAGCCGGTCTGTAGAGGCTGGCCCTGGCCAAAGGCAGGTGGGAGGAATGGCAGAGAGAAAAAGTGAGCAGCACGGAGGTGGGCCTCTTCTGTCCTCTATCATTGCTGACGGCCGCGACCTCAGCCCGACCTAGATGTCAGTGGCAGCTCTCCCATTGGCCTCTTCCTCGGTCCTTCCTGCTCCAGTCCCTTTTAACATAATTTCCTGTCTCAGTTTCCTAGTTTCTCTCTTCTTTCTTAAATGAGCCACTCTCCTTTATTTTTTGATGATTTACACATACTTCTGTTAAAATTTTCAGGTTTCCTTGTTTATTTAATTTTCTTGAGTGTGAACTCTGATTTGCTGGGCTGTGACCTCTCTGTCATACTCATGGGTCGTGTGTGCAGGTTGGGTTTGCCAGGGTGTGGACAGCCCTGCTCTGTCCCCTGCGATCCCTCCTCCTCCTGTGGGGTGCCACAGCTGCCTCTGGCTCATGAGATTTCCCTGGTTTCATCCACCGTGGAAGTTAAATTTCTACCCCCAGAGCTTTCTGCAAATGCCCCCTTTCTCCTGACTGTGGTCTCCTCCATTTCTGACCTTTGGGTAAATTTTACCTTGATTTTGAGGCCTATAGTGCACCTTACGGTATTTATTATGTATCTTTTGCTGTCACTTACTTGGGTTTAGAGTAGAGTGAGAGGGGCTCCTGTGTGTGCTCACATGGTGTGTAAACTGGTCCCCGCTTCTCACTGCGCTGCTGGGGGCCTCCGGGAGCTCTGGGAAAGCCCCAAGGCAGCGGCGAGAGGCAGGCAGTACTCTTAAGTGGGACTGTGTCTCCGGGCGCCATCTACACAGTGTGCACACAGCCACAGCTGGGATCTGTGAGAGCCTAGGGCACATGGCCAGGGCCCTAAAGTATCTGCTGCTTAAACACTCTTGTTTCGACCTCCTTGCTGTCCTGTGGGGGGAGACTTACCTTACTTCCAAAGCATCTCTGAGTTAAAACTTGAAGCCATTTTTGTGTGATTTCACTACTGTTTCTCTTCCAAGTAGTTTGCAGTATCCCTTTATTCAATTCCTATATACTGAGTACTGACTGTGCACAGTGATGGGCCAGGTCACTCATGGGTCCACCAGGTTGACCAGATCCACCAAGTCGTACTTGCCTCTGGATGTAGGAATGGGGCCAGGGGCTGGGTGGACCTCATAATGGTCAGAAATGACAATTCTTGATGACTCTATTTGCTCCTTTTCAAGCCCAGCTTTTCTCTAGACCCTGTTTGCATCCTTACAGCACATGGCCCCCTCACTTGCTGAGTATGTGTGGATTCTCTTCTTCTTATCCATGAGTTGGACATGGCAGTACCCACCAGGTGTGGTTGTCATGAGGTGACAGGGGAGAAAATCCTTGGTGGCACATGGCGAGCGGGCCGTGTGCTTAAACAGTTTGGGCCAGTCAGTGGAGAGAACTTGGGAAATCTGGTAGGGCATGAGGCTACAGCAGAAAACCTAGTTCTTCCACTTCCTTCCCTTTTGGAAAACAGGCCAGACCTTCTGAAAGTGCTGCGTGAACTACTTCTGGAACGAACGTGCTTGACAGAGCAGGGAGTATCTGCACAACACCTTGATGGTGAAACTGAGAAGTCCCTTAAGCAAATGGCTGCTCAGCTAAGAGGTGAACTCGGACATTTCACCCAAGTCAACTCATTGTCCAAGTCCCATGATGAAGGGAAGTCGCCGCGGACAGCCCAGCTGGGAAGGACAGGTCAGGTGTCCAAGCTGGAGCTGAAAGATGCCTCCGTACAGACTGTGGCGGTGGAGGGGGACACGCGCACATTCCAAAACGAGGGCAAGAGAGAGGCTTGGGCAGAGAAGCCACCAGATGCCGCGTTTCACACTGAGGGTCTGCCGGAGAACTTGTGCGTGGCACCAGGGCGGCTGGCCACTGCCCCTTCCTTCCCCAGCAGGACGGACAGAGTAAGCTTTTCTATTTATTATTCTTTTGTTTTCTTATTTTATACAGATGAGAGGCTAAAAAACTCCACTCTGATCTCACTGCTTTTTTTGATGTATGTAAAATCCGGTGTCTCCCCCGCCTGCACTCAGCCTGGCCTCTGCCTAGAGGTGTGTGTTCATCTTAACCTTCCCCCACCCAGCCCAGTCTCATTTGTCTGTACGTCATGACGTTTATGCAGTTTCCTTATAGAGTCGTATTTATACATCTGTTTGTAGTTTTTTCTTTCATGCTGTGTATCAGGAACAACTTACCTTGTAACGGCTCTGGGAGATGCCATTGTGGGAGATGTGCCAAACTTTGTATGACTTTCACCTACTGGGGGATATTTATATTCGCGGATTACAGTGAAATTGTGATACCCTGACTTTAGGAGCAGGCCTGAGAGCCTAGGTTTTATCTTGTGCAGATGTTGTAGTGGAGAGGTTCTATTCTGTGAGCTTCATCTACATTCTCTTATCCTTGCGACACCTGTCAGAGACAAGGAAGCCCGATTTTGCATGCCCACAGTTAGCCAGCAGTTACAGGGCTGAGTTGGGACCCCAGGGTGCCTGATGGCTCAGCCTTACCCTTTCCCAGGCTAGCCCCCAGCGCCTGCTGGCCCAGAGTGGTGGGCTCCGGCTCTGGTGGTGCATTTTGCTTTGGTCAAGATGCTGTCTCTATGCTTCTCCTCTAACACCGTCAAATCTGCCATATTATTAAAAGTCAGATTCTCTTGGCCGTATTTGATTGGAGCTTTTACTAAACTCCTTGTGGGCAGAGGGGTCGGGGCTGATGATCCCCAAAGCAGGGAGATGTCTGTGTTCTGGTGGAGAAGTAGGTCATGTTTCTAATAGAACTCCAGTGACGGCTGTTGGTGTTCTTGTTTCTGATGGGTGTTTTGTATCTGAGAAATCAGCTGTACACACTGCTTCATAGCATCAGAATGGAGAATTAAGTTTATTTTCTGACCACTAAATTACTGCTTTTGTGCATACCAAAGGGAGTTAGATATATCATTAGCAAAATTGCTTTTGATTGTTTTAAATTATGTACCAAAACTGTAATTTCTAGAATAGGGTTTTCTAAAGATATCAGTAAAGACAAAAAAAAAAAAAAAGACACTGCCATTATATTAACGGTACTCCAGATGCAAATTTGTGCATTGGCTGGAATAAAAATGGTCTCATCTGCCCCAGTTCTGTTAGTTTGTACCTGTGTATTAGGAAAGCTAGATGTTTTTTTCCCCCAGTTTGTGTGGGAGATAGCCTCCTTTGTGCAGAAAAATTGCATAATCGAATGAACTCATTAATTTCTCCAAATACATTAATTTTTTTTTTTAGTTTGGAATTATCCTTCTTGCTTATGTTTTCAAAAGGAAGGCCACTGTGTTTATTTTTTAGCATCTGTTGTTTGTGCGAGGATCTTGCTAGATATTCTCTATCTATATCATCACATTTAATCTTCTCAAGAAGCGTGTAAATTAGGTAGATATTCCTGACATTTTACATATGAAGAAATATAGCCTCTGAAAGGCTCAGAAAATGGTCCAGAGTGAGTCAGCTGTTGAGAGGAGTAGTAGGGATAGAGACGAAAGACCAGTTTTATGGACAGACAGGAATATACTTATTTATTTATTCATTTATTTTCTAAGTTGGGTTCACACTCAGTGTGGGGCTTGAACCCATGACCCTGACATCAAGACCTGAGCTGAGAGCAAGAGTCAGATGCTTAACTGACTGAGCCACCCAGGTGCCCAAGATAGGGATTTTCTAAACCTACCTCTCGGGAAGGGAGGAACCCTCGGTAAGGAATACCATCACAGATGTACCTGGGATTGCTTCAGGCCTGGCTGCTTCCCTTTCTTGGTGGCTCAAGTGGGATCGGTGTGGCCTGGAACTGGAGGCTGGCGCAGTGGTGACATGAGGAAATGTGTGGCAAGTGCCTGTCAGTGCCTTGTGCATGGTTGTGTAGGCGCATGTCAGGCCCGGTGTGTGTGCATTCCTGTCCCCCTTCCACCCCAAGTGAGGAGTTCCGTTATGACATCTTTAATAAGGTGGTAGGTGGGACTGTGCTCAGTGTCCATAAGGTAGCATTTTGTGTGGTGTTATTTTAAAACCCGCATTAGGTTGACTGACGGCAGTCTTCCAGCCTGAAATTGGCTTTGGCATTTGTGCACTTGCAGATATCTTTTCTCCTGCCATATGACACACAGATTTGGATCCAAGAATAAAGATTGGTGGAGACTGAGGACCAGGCAAATGACTGTTATTTTGCAGTCCTCTTTGATGAGGCATTCCCCTGCCCCTTTTGCCACTGGTCCCCTTCACCACCTCAAACTGTCCTTGGCCTCGAACCTGCTCTCTGACCTGGAATTTCAGGGCAGAGAGTGTCTCACTTTCCTTAATGGAGCAATAGAGGCTGGAGAGTTGTTGTGAGGTCCTGCTCTCTTACCTTCTTGTTGTATGACATTGGACTGGTTGTTGGACGTCTCAGTTCTTTGAAAAATAGGCCCCGTAAAGTCTGTTTTCCTGTGAGCTCTGGGAATAATGCAGAGCTTACTGGAGGATTGTGGGACAATGTGCTTGAAAGCATTTTACAACCTAAAATGTGCAAGCAGGGCTCCTTCTTCCCTTTTCCTGCTTGAGAGGACTTGGTGATTTCGTAATTTCCAGGGTCCTAAGTATTTCCTGTTTTCTTCTCAGGTACCTTCTCTTCCACTTAAAAAGTTAAAAAGAATAATAACCTCAGGGCACCTGGCTGGCTCAGTGGGTTAAACGTCTGCCTTCAGCTCAGGTCGTGATTCCAGGGTCCTGAGATCAAGTCCTGCCCACATTACTCTCCCTGCTCAGTGGGGAGTCTGCTTCTCTCTCTGCCCCTCATCCCGCTCTTGTGCTCTCTCACTCTCTCTTGTTCTGTCTCAAATAAATAAAATCTTAAAAAAAAAAAGAATAACGACCTAATCCACATATCACACAACTTATCTGTTTAAAATATATAGTGCAGTGGTTTTGTTTTGTTTTTGATATATCCGTAGAGTTGTAGAACCATTACCATAATCAATTTTAGAACATGTTTAATTATCCAGAAAGAAACCCTGATCCATTGGCGGTCATTTCCCATTTCCCCCCATCTGCCCTAGCTGTAGGCAACCACTGATCTACTTGCTGTCTTTTTTTTTCTTTATAAAGATTTTTAAAATTTTTATTTAACTGACAGACAGAGATCACAAGCAGGCAGAGAGGCAGGCAGAGAGAGAGGAAGGGAAGCAGGCTCCCTGCTGAGCGGAGAGCCCTATGCGGGGCTCGATCCCAGGACCCTGGGATCATGACCTGAGCCGAAGGCAGAGGCTTTAACCCACTGAGCCACCCAGGCGCCTCTACTTTCTGTCTTTATAGGTTTGCCTATTCTGGGTGTTTACATATGTAAATTGAATCATAGAACACAGGATCTTCGGCGACTGCTTCCACTTAGCATGGTGTGTTTTCGAGGTGCATTCGTGCGACAGTCTGTAGCAGCAGTTCGTTTCTTTGTATTGCCCAACGATAGTCCATTTTATGGATGTAGCACATTTTATTTATCCATTCATCAGTCGGTGGGCATTTGGGCTGTTTCTACTTTTTAGCTATTATGAATAACATTGCTATGAACATTCATGCGCAAGTCTTTGTGTGGACGTGTGTTTTCATGTCTCCTGGGTAAACACCAAGGACTGGAATTGCAGGGTCATACGGGAACTCTATGTTTAACCCTTTGAAGAACCACCAGGCTGTTTTCCACAGCGGCTGCCCCTAGTTTACATTTCCACCAGAAGCACGAAGGTTCCAATTTCTCCACAGCCTTGCCAACACTTGTTATTATTTGGATCATAAGCTGTCCTAATGGGTTGGGAGTGGCAATATTTTTTGGAGATTTGATTTACATTTCCCTGATGACTAATGACACTGAACGTCTTTTCATGTGTTTATTGGCCATATATAGATCTCCTTTTGAGAAGTGTCGTTTAGACCCTTTGCTCCTCTTTTGATTGGTCTTGGAAATCAAGGCCTATTGTCCTGAAGAAGACACATCCGAGTGGAATCCTAATGAATGTTTTGGGATTATGGGAGACGTAGGGGTGGACAAGAAAGCGTGTGTAGACAGAGGAGACAGTGTATGCGAGGGCCCTAGGGTGGAAGGAGCACAGATGTTTGAGGAACTGATAGAAGGTGAGTGTGGGGGAATAGGGGAGATGGCAGAGGGGCAGTGACCTGGGCTGCAGGTTACGCACAGCTTGGCGGCTGTGGTTCGGCTTTTGACTGTGGTCATAAGAGACTGGGAAGTGTTCCAGTGGTTGTAAGCAGAGGCGAGGAAGGTTAGGTTTTGCCTTTTCCTGCCGCAGTATGGAGAGCGGACTAGAAAGGGCAGGAGGGGGTGGGAGAGGGCGCTCAGGAGGCGGCTGCCATGGCTAGGTGACTGCCAGCCGTGTCTTGGGGTTGGATGAAGGCAGTGCAGGGGGGGAGGAGAGTCCAGGGAACTCAGCTGGAATTAGTGGAGCCCGGTGAGTGGCGAGAGCGGGTGATGAGTGTGAAGAGCGGTTTGATAGACTCGCGGGTTTGGGTCACGCAGTGAGGGGCTGCTGGTGTGATTGACCAAGACGTTGGGTGTTGAAGTAGCGTAGCTTTGGGGTAGGGGCTTAGGTGGTAGATGGAAGGAGCCGAGTGCTGGGCTGACTTCAGAGTGCCTGGGAGTCGGTGGAAATGAACATGTTGAGGGTAGGCAGGTTGGGGCTCCGAGCCGGGGAGATGGCCACTGGCTTAGTGACCCGCTAGGCACGGACAGCTTCAGTCG
>RCUC01051644.1:0-12294 GCA_003697995.1 Taxidea taxus jeffersonii | reverse complement strand
AACATAAGCCTAACTTGGTCAAGACAGTTACCACAGGCTTCCTTTATACTGTTAAATCCAAATCATGGGGAGTGAATTCAAGTTTGGCTTAGTGTGATGCCAAATCACCGCACTGTGACCAATAGCATTCAAATAAGTTCATCAGAAGCCAAAGTAGCCACCCTGATTTCTAGCTGAAGTTGCCGGTGGGTGTCTATCTCAGTACCTGATTAGAGAGAATTCCCTCTGAATTCTATGAGAACTAAGAACTGAGGCCAGCTAAAGGAAAAGAAGAACTAGATTCTGCTAGGGGATCTAGAAGTTGGTAAAGCAGCACCCCTCTTACTGTTATTTATTGGGCCTTGACCCATGCTGAGTTACTAACCATGTAACGTGGCTCAGAGAGTCCAAGATGCACACACCTACCCTGTGGAAGGAATGAGCTCTTTTAGGAAACCAGACATCCACTGAGAAGACTGAAGAGTGGCCTAGAAGAGCTCAAAGGGCCTGAAACAGGGGCTCCATTTCCTGCAATCCCTCACTCATCTTCTTCCTCTGGTATCCCCTCAGTTCATCTTCAATTCAAACACTCACTGCATAGTAATGTGTTAGAAACTGAGCTGGACACTTTGCTGGAGACCTCCCTCAAGGTGTTGACAATCTGATGAGAACCAAGACTTGTGCCCGAAAAGCTAAATAATTACACAAATAGAATAACCAGAGTGCCAATTAAGTAAGTAAAGCAATGATAATTATGGAATTCAGAGAAGGTCAAAGTGATAAATTAAAATTGAGTAATTTTGGAGAGATTTACATCCTTTTCCACATTTGATTCTTAAGTTGTATTACTTAAGGCAGGTTTAAAGTCTACCCTCATTATAGTGAAAAAGGAGGAAGTAGAAGAATCTAACACAAAGAGTAGGAATTTGAATTCTAAAGCTTGAGTTGAGTACCTACTAAGTGGCAAGCACATAAAAAGAGAAATGAAATATAGTACATGGTGAAGTAACTGAACTTCACCCTAAGAGTTAAGTTACAGTTAAAAGGCAAGTATATATGACTCATATGGGATCCTTGGATCATTCCCAAGGATGCCATAAGGCAGACTTGATCAGGTGGAGACCCGTGAGGAGAACAGTGAGAAAGAACATGGCTACCCCTAGAGAAGTAGAACAGAGCCTTGTAATAAGATATTATAAATTATAGGTGCTAGAGATGTAGGGAGATCAGAGTAGACAACTAAGACTAAGAAGGACATAAATGATGGTTGGGTTGAGATGTTATCTAAGAGCTGTTATCTAAGGAATTCAGAGGGGTTACACAAGGATGAGAAAGATGTAAATGAAATGGAACCAGGAAGGAAGAAGGAGATAGGCTCTTTCCCAGACCAGACACCACAGTGTCAGACCAGGGCTCCATAAAATCTTCCTTTTATCTTCACTTGTTCTTCATATGGTGGGGACAGCATCTCCTTCCCAAGGGGATAAATAGGTGCCAGAATCTGACACCAAACCACAAGTGAGACTTGGGAGTAAATTACCTAACAGCTTGTGCCCCAGAATTTCCCTCTGTGACCTGAAGGTAAACTTGATAAACAGAGTCAACTCTCAAAAATTCCGCTCATGGAGGCCAACAGTATGAGTGTACATAAGTGTACATAACTCCAATAATTGCTTCTCAGTAAGTTCCATTTATTCAAAATGAATAAGAACAGAATTTAAATTTTATATTAAAATGGTATTTATTTACAAATAAGGAAACATTTATTTCCATAGTCAGATCTTGAAGGAAGATTTAGCAATAACAGGGCAATGAATTGTAGAGCTAACATATCATGCCTAGGAATTATGATAGCTCAGTCCTCATGAGTCTCAATTAGCTAAAAGATTAGTCCTTGCTCAGCATGTATAGATGATTCATTTTTATTTAACAATAACTAACTGTATCTCTGGGTTATGCAATTTATCAAAATGACTATATTCTAAGCCAAAGGATGAAAAGCAAAAAAAAATATTAAAGGAGTATCTGGGTGTAATGTTTTCGTGTTTCCTTTCACCCTTAAACCAAAATGTGTTTCTTAGAAAAGTGTGCTATCCGGTTGTTAAATGATGCAAAATTTCCCCCTTCCCTTTAGCCCATTGTTTGCATATTTAGGCCCTAGAGGTAACACAGAAAAAGGAATGAAGTGGGATCTGCAGCTAGCCAGCCCTTTGGTCAAATTCTGGCTATATCACTTAGTTGTAAGCATTAATGTTAATAATTACCGAGTTCCTATAAAATCCTAGTCCTGGGAAAATTGCTTTACATGTATTGTGTCATAACTCCATGAGATAATTACTATTCTTCTGCCCATTTTATAGATGAGAAAACTGAGACATAGAAAGTTTAGTAACTTGGCCAAAGTCGCAATAAGTGGTAGAGCTAAGATTTGGACCTATACTTATGTTATGTCTCTTCACCTTTATACTACCTTTCCTTCTTGGAGTTAGCTTCTGGGCAACTTAACTTCTCAGGGACTCAGTTTCTTCATCAATAATATGGAGAACATTCTACCTTGCAAACTGATGAAAAAATTAAATGAAATGATGATGTAAAAAGTTAATGTGGGTCCTGGCCCAAAACAGGTAGTCATTAAATAGCAGCTATTATTATGTTTGATAAATGGTTGTTTTTATAATCTCTAAGATTTCCCTGATAAATTGCATAACTACATTTTCATGAATGAGAATAAACTTATTAGTAGTAGCCTTTCACTAAAAGAAGAATCATAATTCCCATTAATTTCTTTTACCTATGTATTTTGAGAACAAAGTCAAATGCTTAAGAGAGCACTAATCAGGACTAGATTTCAGTCAGAGAATGCAAAAAAAAAAAAAAAAAAGACAAAAGTATGTTAAATGAAACCTGACCTCAACTTTCAATCATCTAAATAACCAAAAATAGTGGTTTATATTGACCCTGAAACACCATTTTACTCATTAGTAATATGAGTGAGTCCCCCCTCATACATGTGAATTGGCTGGTTATTGGACTAACTTTCCTGTAAGAGACACTGCTGTTGCCTACTCAACAGTAGTTGGCAAACCCCCAAACCCTGCCTTTTTTCCTTTTCCTTCTTCTTTGCTAACAGAATACAGATTTTATTCCAGCAATGGAAGGTCATAGGCTCCAAAGAGGTGAAGACCCTTCCAACTTGAGGTGGTGACTCATGACTAAACTAATGGTGGTATTTCCATCCCCCTTGCTAGTGTTTGGTTTAACAACGGGACTTGTGCTAGGATGCTGGATAGGAAGTCTAATGGGGGCACTCTGGGAAAAGGATTTTAGTTTTGGAAATAAACTTTTGAGCAGAAATTTTCCTCTTTGCACTTGTATGTGACAGTTGGAACTACAGTGGCTAGTTGAGATCTTAAGGGGAACCAAGCTAGAGGATAAGGAAATATGCTAAGGATGTTAGAGCAGAAGGATGGAGAGAACATGAGTCCATGATATGAGCAAACAAAGATATCAATTAACCTTGAATGTGGCCTAAAGGAATCCCTCCAGACTTCTTGTTAGTGAATACTTAATCTACTCATTGTTTAAACCATTTTGAGTTGAGTCTTCTGTTGTCCAAACCTGAATATATTTTTGATATCCAAACCCAGAAAACTAGGTCTTGGTTAACCCCAGAAGGTTCAAAATAACAGAGATAGTCCAACATTCATTCTTGATTCTTTTTTTTTTTTTTAAGATATTATTTATTTATTTGACAAAGAGAGAGAGAGAGCACAAGCAGGGGGAGCAGCAGGCAGAAGGAGAAGAAGAGGGACAGGCTCCCTGCTGAGCAGAGAGCCCAATGTGGTGCTTGATCCCAGGACCCTGGGATCATGACCTAAGCAGAAGGCAGATGCTGAACAGACTAAGCCACCCAGAGGGCCCTCATTCTTTATTCTGATTCTTACCAAAAGCATTTGATTACAGGGGGAAGGAAAAATAGCAAAGTAATATTAAAATAAACAAACAAAATGGGAAGATGTAAGAAACTGGGAGATCCTCAGGTCCTGACCATTTTCCAGATACTGACTATTCCTTTCCAAGCTCATTCCATTTCTTTTGACAAGCTACTAGTCCACATCAATTTGCTTATTTTAAGTCTCCTTGGAGGTGTCCCCAGAATGTTGTAAAAGGACCTCTGATTCTTTTACAATCCTAGAAAAAGTTACTTCCAAACTAAAAAACTATGTCCTTGGTGAAATATGCCTTCTCTCACCTGATACACAAACACAAAGTGCCACCTCCAACTGGCTACTATGGAGCCAGGACTGGAGACATCTGGAAAGTAAAGCAGTCTGATTGGAATAGGGCTGGATGAGCCCACAAACCTGTCTCTTTGACCATGTTGACCATCAGCAATAGAAACTATTTTCAGAGTGGGCACAGCCAATGGAGCGTGAGGTATAGGAGCTTCTTAGAGCCACTAAATAAAAAGCAGAAACTGCCAGTAACAGCTTCCTCTTATCAGGGGCGATTGGATGGTTGTCATGAGCAGCTGTTCTCTTCCACTACGGACAGGCAGCAGGATTATATCTGGGAACAAAATTCCCCACAGTACAGTTTGGGAGAATAAAAACAGCTATGGAAGGACATTATAAAAATATTCCCTGGAGCCTTTACATTGTTTTCTCATCAAACTCTCAATATGAAATGAAGAGGTACACACACACACACACACACAAATACACACATATACATAAAGAGAGAGCTTGAGAGAAGAAAAGAGATTGATTTCACATACATGTAAAACGAACGGGTGATACTTAAATACAGTCCTTCAGTGGAGACAAATTATTCTCCAGTGCTATTAATCTGTGATACGCTATATCCTGAGGACACATTCCACCCCCACCTCACCAGTGATTATTGTCCTCATGAATTATTCTTGCACACTGGCTAGTCAATTCCTCTCCTCACAGCCCTGACTAAAGAACTCTCCCAGCAATTTCAGCGGCACTTCCTCACCACAGCATCTCATATCCTCTTTGTTTCCCTGGATCTCCGATTTCATCCTTTCCCCTCTCTTCTTAATCCATCGTTCTTTGTGAGGTACTGTTGGCTGAGCACTGCACAATAGGCCTGGTCTTACCCTATTTACCATGCCCATTAAATCTATTAGTCTCAGTACACCATCAGCTTTTAAAAGTGCCCCTTTCACAGGCCCCCCTCTTACCTGTTCTAATGACATTGTTCCCTCTCCCACTGCCCTTTGAACACTCATGTCATTAAGCTCCAATTTCACTTCGCTTTTGATAATGACAAGATCGCTTCGCTCTATAATCTTACTCTGGAGCCTACCACAGAGTACCTTTACAGCAGCAGCTGCAAGAGATACCTATGGAGCGTTCTTCTTCCTCTCCTTTCCTCAGGGTCCCAGGGCTGCTGTTAGTGTTTGTCCAGTTGAAGCTAGCTCACAAAAACAGTTTTAAGTGATCATTCTCATTGACACAGGAACATGGGTATTGTGAATGACTTAGAGCCCTTTCCTCCTAAGCATCCTGGTCAGATACTCATTAAGCTTCCGTTCATTCCTTCAAATATGTACTTAGCAGTGTTTATTTCTACTTCCAGGCTCTGGGCTAGATGTTAGGGAGACAAGAAAAGTGAGATCCAGCCCCATCTGCAAGGAGATTTCCATCTGGGTAAAGGGGAGGGGCCAACTAACTACAACAGTACAATGGGCTGATTGCTTTATCCAGGCCAGAGGGAATCCAATCACACCTGCTTCTGTTTTGTTGCTCTACTAAAAATAAGGGGAGTCTGCAGATCAGAGTCAAAGTGGACTGCATCAAAATAAAATGGACCTTCGTTCATAACCTGGTTCAGACACAAGTTTCAATAGCCTAAGGTAATCACACACAGCTACAACAGACCCTCAGAGTCTTCAGCGCCACAGGTGAAAAACAGTAGCACCTACCTCCCAGGGATTACTGTAAGGATGAAATAGAACAGTACCTGGGGAGCTTGCCTGCCTAGCACAAGATACTCCATAAATGTTGACTGGGGTGTTCACACATTTCCTATTTCCCAGAAACCCTGTGATTTCTGAGACCCAGTATCCCTCCCTATTACCCCTGGTGCCCTATAACGGGTGATTTTTCTCATGAGTTTGTTTAAATAAATGTATGAGCCAGATCAGTTTCAGCTCCACCTGGGTTGAGGCAGCTCGGTTAATTTTCCACCAGCACCTTACCTTCAGAGTACATGTTAGCCATAAAACTTTAGGCACAGGGAAATTAGTGCAGAGGCTCTTCTGGGAATTTATTCATGTCATAAAGTGGAGCTGGATTTATTACTGGTGTTAGTCTTTACTCAAGGGAAGCAAAGGACTTGATCAGCAAGGTGTATGGGGTGAGGGTTGGGCAGGTCCTGGTCAGGATAAAGCCTTACTAAGAGGCTTTCTGTGCAGTGTCTCCTTTGGGCTACCTGAGCAGAAATGGCCTTAAACCCACCCCCTGCTGCATTGTAATGTGACAGAAGACCTTTATCCTAATGGAAGGTGCTCTTCTAAAAATCCGCCACATATTACCACCCCAATGATAACATACTATCAACTAAAGGGCAGTGAAAAATCAAGATAATCTTATCAGGATTGTCAGGAAAGAATAATACTGCAGTCAAAGAATATTCAGTGCCCCTTCAGGCACTTTTCAGAATTCAGAGTGTTGGCACATATTTAAAAACCAAATACAGAAGAAATGCATAACTTAGAGAGCTCAGGTGCTAAATTAGCAGAGGCTAAGGAAAAGAATGAGTCAGGGAAATAGGGAAACGCTTCCCCACAATGCAACCCAGCCTTTGGCCCCAACTTTTCCAAGTTTTGTCAATGTGCTGAAGTCTGGTGTTGATGCTCAAATCATCTGACAACCTGTAACTCAACCATAAGCAGTTAGACATAAGCTACAAGTGTCTATTTTTACACACCAGTAGCAATTCCCTCAGGAAACCCAGCCTTCCTTCCAGCCTGCTCTTCTGTCATCCCAAGAACCATTTTCTCCTATGGATGTTCCATTCTCTAGTTGGATGCCTTTAGAAAGTTGACTTCCAGTTCCTAATTACCTCAAGCAGCTGCCTAATGCAGCTTCCAGACACAAACCACTGCGGAGTATCCATTTTAACACTCAGCACTATCACTGACTGGTGTTGAGAGAGAGAGAGGGATTGCTTCTGTGCCTGTCAGGAAAACAACAGTTGTTGTATTCATTGGCCTCCCTGTAAACTGAGATGCTTGCCATTGTGCTCCGGATTTTCCCCCAGGGGCTCTGGCTGATGAGCCATCAGGCAAACCAAAGAGGAATGGCTTTATTCTGCCCTCTGCTCTCCTTGGCAGGGGTTACATCATTTGCTCAAGTACCATCATAAACATGCCTATATATACACTGCCTACAGAAAACATTTTATAAGCCAAAAGGAGTTATGACAAACCCCATTAAGAACATGTTCTATAGGCAACACAACACACTGCCCACCTCCCAGCCATAGCTTACTTATTTCAGGAATGATTCCAATTATAAAAAGCAGTCAGTAAAGACTTGCGGATTAATTGATTCTTAATCAGTCTAGAATCAGTTCAAGTAACTGATTCTATTAAATACTCTGAAATCTGCATTTTGATATAAGGGGGTGGGGTTTTCAAAGCAATGGCATTTGCTGCCAAGGCATTAGCCTGCCCACATTTTATAAAAAGGAAAGTAGTATCACTGAGGCTCCTTTGTTTCTTCACAAGCAATAGAAAAGTTGGGAAGAAGAAGGAGAAGGAGGAGGAAGAGGAGGGAGAAAAGAAGAGGAGGAGGAGAAGAATGAGGAGGAGGCAGGGAGGAGGAAGAGGAGAAGGAGAAGGAAGGAAGGAAGGAGAGGGGAGTGGGGAGGGAGGGAGGACAGAAGGAAGGAAGGGAAAAGAAAGAATTAAAACAGGAAAGGGAAGATGTTCTTATGGGATTTGGTTTTTATTTTTAAAGAAAAACAACATTTTGTCTGTATTGTTGGTGGCAGTTTATACCTGAGTGCTATTTAATTTGAGACTTGTTTTCATAGTGGCCAACAATTAATTGCTATTGTTTCAAACTCACTATTCAACCATCTCTTCCTTTCTTCTCACTAATGGTTTCAGTAAGCAATTCAGGGTCAGGAGAAAGTGTTGAAAGAGCAGGGATCTTTAATGAGAATAAACATGCAAAATGGGTTCCCAATTTGAGAAGACTCTTGTCTTTTGGATACTACCCTTTCTCCCTTAAGGCATCTGTTGGGACCAACCTTCCAACATTGAGTTCTCCCAATACTGAGCCCACTTTGTCTGGTAATTGGGGTAACTTCCATGTTGTGACATTTTCCAGAAAAGGAAGAGAGACCCAGAGAGTCCTGCCTTCCCTGGGAAGCACTACATTGGCTTGACATCACAAAATAGAAAGATTTACTTTGGGAAAAACTGGCCACCACTTGATTCTCTGACATTCATCTTTTGCATGAGTTTCTTAGGATAGCATGAACATCAAGCTGAGTTTGTTACCAAGGAGTTTGTTACATCAGAGAGGTAGAAGGCATATTGAACACATTGCTGCAGAATCTGAGTGTGAGGCCTGGTACCACTATTTAAGGTACTTAATCTTCCTCAGGGTTCTTGTCTATAAAATTAAAGACAGAAACTAGCATGCCCTACGTCCCCTTCAGTGCTTCTCTCTGATTTGTCACTAAGACACCACAGATGGTGTGGCCAGGGAGGGAAGTGGAAAGTGTAAGAAGGGGGTAAATGTGCATGTAATGCCACAGTTACTGAGCACCTTCCAGGATGTCATATTTTTTTTCTTCATTAATCTTTTGTGTGATTTTCACCAAGGCAGTGGAATGATTCACAGAACATAGGGTTCTACTCACTTTAATATGTAGTAGGAGACCAGTTACTTGAACTGAGGAGCCCCCCAATTGTGTTTTTAAGAGGCCCCCAGCCATAATAGGACTAGCTCTCCTTTCTGTGGAAGGATGGAATTGCCCACAGATACTTCTAAAATGCATGCTTTGGGTGTTCTTCCCAGAGTGCTGATAGATTTGTGATACAGTCTTCTGACATGACCAGTGATGTGTATCTGAGAAATACCTGTCCAGGGCTAGGGAAGACTGCTACAGCCCAAGTACAACTACATGCTGGAGCATTAGCTGAGGCTCCATTAGCAGTGAACACTCCCCAAGGCAGAGGACCCTGAAAATTAAAAAGACAAGGGGAAGGGGATGGAGGGAAGAGATAAGGAAAGAGAGAAGAAAGAGATAAAGACAGATACAGGATGGTGAAAGAAAAATTGGGGGTGGGGGGCGGTGGGGAGAGCAGATCATTTTGCTTCATAAAGAAGAAAGATTAAGGAGGTACCTTCCTTATACATTTATCTATTAAATTCTATTTTTACTTGTAGATTTGTTGAGGCAATGGTAAATAGTGTCTTAGCATTTTCATTGTTGTTTGTAATAGATACCAAGGCTTTTCACCAATATTTGACATTTTCTATTAGACCCAGGATGAGAATGCACTTCCTTGCCCCCTTGTAATTGGGCAGAGACGTGAGCCAATACAATGTGTATTGCTCTAGGGCAAAACCACTAAGAAGCAGGTATTTTTCAGTCTTCCACCAACAAAACCACCAAATCTCTAATCTTTGGGGGTTCCAACAACCTGACTCCAGATCCAGGAAACCTGAAACAAGTTGCCCAGCTGCCCAAAATGGACATATGTTGTAAGCAAGAAATGGAACATTGTTGTTTTGAGTACTACGACTTGGAGGTTCTTCTTATTGGGACATAACCTAATCTAACCTGACTGATGCATTGTTATTCCAGATTATGATTCGTTTAAGTCTGTTGGCTACTATGGTTTATAGTGCAATTTTGCAAGACACAAAATTTCTAATATTTAAATAAATAGATAGATAGATAGATAGATAGATAGATAGATTTCTCCAGGACTAGGTTCTGTTCACAAAGAGTTTTTAGAATCTTTTGCTGAGTGTGGAATTCACCAGTTGCAATTTTATCTAAACAGAATTTTCTGTATATTTATAGCACACTAGGTCTGAGAGGAAATGTTGATTGGAAAAAATAGAGAAATACTTTTGCCATCAAAACAGACAGGGATTTTCAGGGATTACTATTAGTGAATAATTTTATGAGTATATAACAGCTGTAAACTTGTCAGAAATAGACACTAGAAAAATAAAATTATTGTTGTCATGATTATTTTATCATCTCCAATATCCTGCAGCTAAGTTCTCAATGATTTTTAACACCAAATAAAATTCAGCCAGTTCAAAACAGGTTTATAAATGTAATAATCCTGTTAAGTTGAATCTGTAATGACTAGATTGATCTGAAAACATTTTTTAGATGAGCATTTTTAGCTAAAGGAATTAAATATTAGAGAATGTAGACATAAATAAATGTTACCTAACCTTTCCTGGACAAAGCCTCACCCAGCTGTTGACACCTTTAATACAGAAACCTAACCTATAAAGTCACTTAGTTTATGACAATGGTTTGCATAGTCTGGAGATCATGGCTTTTCTCTACACTCTCAACAAGTAACAGCTAAATACAAGAGCAGTATCTTCACAAAGTGAGGAATAGATTAGCCATTCCGATTTCCACTCTATCTCCCATGTTCTAGAAACATCCTGGCAGAAGTAATATAATTGTAGGTCCTTATTCTGACAGAAATCCTCTCTTAAACTTGAAGTTCTGATAAATCCAAAGAAGAAAGCCCAAGAACAGAAATATTGTCATTCTTCAATGCAGATTAGTAGACAACAGAGAACCTGGATTAGAAATAGCCTGTAAAAAGCAAAAGAACTTGACAAAGATAGATCTGAGCAGAGAAGGAGCATTATGTTCATTTCTTTCCATGTCCAGAAGGATTGGGGGTGATGAACTAAATAGAAGTTTCCCCAGACCTACATCAAACCATATCAGTAAGCACACCCCACTTTGAACAGGCTCTGAAGTTAAGACTGCCAGGTGACACATTAATTCCATTATAAAGTAAAATTCATGTGCATTTTATCTTAACAAATCATTTTTCCTTTATCTACAATAATCAAGGGACTCCTTTTCTTTATCATTTTTTCTACCTTTTTATAGGTATAAATCATTGGTCATAAAAAGCAGCTGTCCCCCAAAAATTCTTCTCCATTTCATCATAATCACAACTTAAAGATTCAAAAATATCTTTAGTAAACAGGCATATATAGTAATGTAAGTTATAAGGGATAAACATAAAATTAACATATATATAATGATCTCATTTCATTTCAATAATCAAAAATAAGCATAGGACCAACAACAAGAGAAAAGAGCTAAGTTAACTATGTCAATATCGCTTAGTATTTCTTGGTCTTTATCTGTAGAGAAATAATTTTTAAAATGTTTTTGTCTGCCATTTTCTGTATTAGATTTTTGGAAACTATTAAAATATGCACTAAAAAACACAGTACCTTCACCATAGTCTTTCTGGTTGTAAAATACTACAACAAATGCACTGAACCTGTATGATAATTTAATAAGGTAATTGGAAGGTGGTGTATTTTAGCTTCTTTTCAATCTCAAATAATAAACCCTCAGTTTATCAGAAGACCATAATGTATTCTTATTTAAAGCTAGTTAATTCACTTTTTCTGGTGAGTTTGAATAGAATCAAATTTTCCTTACTGTTTCAAGCCTCATTATGAAAAATTTTCTCCATATTTTTAAAATTTTTATAAATTTTATAAGATGAATTAGCATTTTCCTATTGTTGTAAATTCATGTTTTTAGACTAAGTGGTCATTCCTTTTAAAATGCAGGATCTTTCAGGACATAAGAATCCACATCAGTAGAGGTGATACAGATATAGCAAAGATTTAGGACAGCTGTTCTCAGTAGGGGTAAATGTATAAAAATCACCAGGAAGATTTTTCTTTTTCAAACTACATATGTCCATCCCCACTTGAGAGTCTGGAATATGTGTGGTCTAGAAAAAAATCCTCTGGTGATCCTGAGGTTCGTTGCTTAGGAGATTGGTTAACTCCTTGAATATAGCACAGAAGTGTTGTTCATTTGTTTTTACTAAATTTGAATGTTGCAATATTTTCTTCTTTCTTAAAAATTATGTGCAGGGGAAAAAAACCTCAAATTAATTTAGAGAACTGATCCACTGAGTTTTTAGTTAAGGTCTTAAATGTATGGCTAGCTCTGCTTGTCTATCTATATTGACAAATATGCGGTCTTTGTCTTTGACCAAATTGGTAACATTTGCTTAGAAAACTG
>RCUC01051641.1:0-10096 GCA_003697995.1 Taxidea taxus jeffersonii | reverse complement strand
CTACATCCTCCAACTTTGTTCCTCAACATTATCTTCTCTATTCCTAACTCTTTGCATTTACATATAAATTTTAGAATCTGCCAATTTCCATTAAAAAACTGCTGGAATTTTTATTAGGATGGCATTACTTCTCTAGATAAGTTTGGCATCTTTTCAATATTGAGCCTTTCAGTTCCTGAGCATGTTGCAGTCCTCCATTTATTTAGGCTTTTAATTTCTCTCAGTAATATTTTATATTTTTCTGTGTAGAGGTCTTTTTTCTGACTACTCAATACATGTTAGTATAAGTTAGTTAGTATAAGTGGGATTTTCTTGAAAATTTATTTTAGGATTGGTGGAGTTGATATATATAATTCCAATTGATTTATATATATAAAGTTTGCTGTCTACAGTGGCCTCGTTAAATTAACTATTATTAATTCGAATAGTCCATTTATAGATTTTTTTAAAGATACATTTATTTATTTTAGAGAAAACAAGAGAGTGCGTGTGTGCATAAGTGGGAGGGGCAGAGAGAGGGAAAGAGAATCTTAAGCAGACTACACATTGAGCACAGAGCCAGCCCCAGGGCCCAATCCCATGGCCCTAAGGTCATGACCTGAACTGAAACCAAGAGTCTGACACTTAACTGATTGAGCCACCCAGGTGCCCCTTATTTGTAGATTCTTTTGGAACTTCTACGTGCACAATCCTGTCATTTGTAAACAAAAACAGATTTATTTCTTCATGCATAATACTTATGTTTTCTGTTTCATTTTTTTTGTCTCATTGCACTGGCTAGACATTCCAATACAACAAGGAATAAAGTAATGATAGAATTCTGACATCCTTGCTTCATTCCTGATATCAGGGGAAATATTTTCATTATTTAACTATTAAGAGTAGTGCTTGCTGTTGGTTTGTAGATTGGGTCTTTTTTCTTAAATATCTCTTTATACTTAAGAAAGTTACTTTTTATTCCTAGTTTGTTAAGGATGTTTTCATAAGTTAGTATTAAATTTTATCAAATGCAGTTTCTTTATTGAGTTGATCATCTATTCTTTTTCTCCTCACTCTGTAAAATTTCTACTTAAATCCACTATGATCAGAGAACATACTCTGTATGCTGATGATTTTTTTTGAAATTTGTTGAGACGTGCTTTATAGCTCAGCATATACACTATTTTGGTAAATATTCCACATTCACTTGAAAAAAAAGTTTGTATTTTCAGGGTTCAATACTATGGCTCTTTATATGCATTTAGGGAAATTTTGTAGATCATACTATTCACATTTTCTATATGCTTACTAATTTTTGTCTGGAAACCAGTGACAAAAAAATAATTACAAAGTCACCAACTGTTTAGAAAGTAAGCAACATAGTATTAATTAACCCACAATATTTGACTCAGCCCAGCCCAATAAATATACTTGCTACAAGATTTCTGTTTAGACTCTACACCCTGCCCTACAATTGACAAATGCCCCATATGGGAAAGTTGGTAGTAAATACAAGCCTCACTAGGATGCATATTCCTTCTCTTTGGGATTTTGACCTGCCAGGTCCTGACTGCCTTGATTTCCCTTTGTTGCCTTCAAACAAGTGTGGGTTTTGTTTGTTTGTTTGTTTGTTTGTTTGTTTTTAAAGATTTCCCATTTATTTATTTGACAGAGAGATCACAAGTAGGCAGAGAGGCAGGCAGAGAGAGAGGGGGAAGCAGGCTCCCTGCTGAGCAGAGAGCCCGATTCAGGACTCGATCCCAGGACCCCGAGATCATGACCTGAGCTGAAGGCAAAGGCTTAACCCACTGAGCCACCCAGGTGCCCTCAAACAAGTGTTTTATAATAGCCCTTATCAAGGTTAGTATGATACTAGCTACTCAATCTTAATAGAAAGCAGGAGTGGTAATTACTTTTTAATAGGCTACAAGGAATACAAAGAACTAATTGGATTCATTAAATATTTGGTTATTTAGACTAATAACTACCTTGAATTTCCATAGCACCATTCTTCCAAGGATTTCAAAGCATTTCTACACATTAAGAATGGACTATTACTAGTTCCCTCCAGCTCTGATTTATAAATTTAAAATTAAAGTAATGGAATAAAGTAAGTTCCTAGGTATGTAGGTATCCAGAGAAATTAGATAAAAACAGGCACTAAACATGCTGATTGACAGAATCATTGAAGTGGTTTTAAATCCCAGGAAGTAGACTCCCCATAAGTACAACAAAATGCATATGAAGAATGTCACTCCCCAGAACCTATGCTCTAAAGGGATATGGAAAATATGCAGCATGTGCTAAGAGCTGGTTCAAATATTTCATCAAACTGAGTAAATAAATTGGTATCAAAACTACTCAAATTATGTTTCAAAAACATAATTACAGGGCACCTGGGTGGCTCAGTGGGTTAAGCCTCTGCCTTCAGCTCAGGTCATGATCTCAGGGTCCTGGGATCGAGCCCCACATTGGGCTCTCTGCTCAGCAGGGAGCCTGCTTCCCTTCCTCTCTCTCTGCCTGCCTCTCTGCCTACTTGTGATCTCTGTCTATCAAGTAAATTAAAAAATAAATAAAATAAAATTTTTAAAAAAACATAATTATAGTAAAATAATTTTCTATAAGCTGTATAGAACAACAAATGCCAAAGTTTAATTCAGTATTTTGTTTCTCATGTAAGCAGAACCATAACAATATTACAAACCATATTCTGTTTTTTCCCCTCAGGATTACTGTAGCAGTAACTTTGAAGTGGTATTTTGTTCTATGCAGTTGGAGTTTTTTCCATGTCTTCTCTCCAGAGTTGATATTAAAACTGGATTTCTGGGCACCTGGGTGGCTCAGTGGGTTAAAGCCTCTGCCTTCAGCTCAGGTCATGATCCCAGGGTTCTGGGATCAGGCCCCACATCAGGCTCTCTGCTCAGCCGGGAGCCTGCTTCCTCCTCTCTCTCTGTCTGCCTCTCTGCCTACTTGTGATCTCTATCTGTCAAATAAATAAATAAAATCTTTAAAAAAAAAAAACTGGATTTCTTACATATTCTTCCCAGAAAAACATATTCAGCTTATAAAAGAAATCCAAAGATTAGGGGGAAGAACTGAATGAGGAGACAAGTTACTAAATTGGCAAATAAGAGCCTGTAGACCTAAATTCTAAATCATAGTAAATAGGTAAAAATGAAACATGAAGCACCCAATAGACACCCAATAAATATTTGATGATATTGATTTCTTGCATCCTACAATGAGTTTTTAGTGGGGCTTTGATAGTAATTGGGTACCTCATCTTAATACCTTGACACAAAGGAGTTTGGGAAAATCCATCATTGTGCTTCTCCAAGATTCCAAATTATAAGCACAAGCTGGGTGAGAATACGTTGACCTCACAAGGCCCCTTAAAGCCCTGTGACTTGAGACTTAATAAGAAATGGAGCCTGGCATTTTTATAGCCAGTTTCTGCCTGGAATTAAAAGTACCTCTTATAGAATGGCTGGACTTTCTACCTCTTCTTGAAATGCTAGAAAGAAACAAATATGGGCGCCTGGGTGGCTCAGTTGTTAAGCGTCTGCCTTCAGCTCAGGTCATGTTCCCAAGGTCCTGGGATTGAGCCTCGCATCACGTTCCCTGCTCAGTGGGAAGCCTGCTCTCCCTCTCTCACTCCCCCTGCTTATGTTCCTTCTCACTGTCTCTCTCTCTCTGTCAAATAAATAAATAAATAAATTTTTAAAAGAAAAAGAAACAAATAGGACTGTGCCTATTTACAAATCAGCAAGCACAAAGAAGCCACATAATGACAAAGGTCACATAACATGCCCACCCTGCTAGGAAAAATGCCAATTTTTCCTCATTACCAATCTAATGAGGTTTTGGTTAGTATTGACTTTCTGCTCACTATTACTCCCTACACTATTTACTTCATAGACCAAATCCTAACCACTAGACTTCCTAGTAGTAGTACCATTCTTATTTTGCAAATTGACCACATCTAGCATAAAGTTGTTTAAGTTTATTGAGGTATAATTGACATAAAATATTATATCAGTCTCAGGTGTACAACACATTGATTTGACACTTGTGTACATTGCAAAATGGCCACCACAATAAGTCTACCATCTGTCACCTTACAAAGTTAATACAATGGTTTTGACTATGATCCTAATGCTGGACATTATATCCCCATGAATTGTTTATAACTATAAGATTCTATTTCTTAATCCTCTTCACCCATTTCCTCCCCCCAGCCTCTGTCCCCTCTGGAAACCACCAGTCTGTTCTCTGTATCTATGAGTCTGGGTTTTAGGTTTTTATTTGTTTTGTCTTTTGGATTCCACCTGTAAATGAAATCATGTGGTATTTTGTCTTTCTATGACTTATTTCCCTTAGCATAATCCTCAGCTTCCATCCATGTTGTTGCAAATGGCAAGATTTCACTCTTTTTTGTGGTTGAATAGTATTCCACATACATACATATATATCACATCTGTATTCATTCAACCATCCATGGACATTTAGGTTGTTTTCATATCTTGGCTATTGTAAAAAATACAGCAGTGGACATAGGGTTGTGTATATCGTTCAAATTAGTGTTTTCATTTTCTTCAACTAGATACCCACTACCCAGTGGTGGCATTGCTGGATCATATGATAGCTCTATTTTAAATTTTTTGAGGAACCTCCATACTATTTTCTATACTGGCTGCATCTGTGAATGGATGCTGAATTTTGTCAAATGCTTTTCCTATATCGATTGAGATGATCATATGATTTTGTCTTTCATTTTGTTAATGTGGCATATCATAATGGTTGATTTGCTGATGTTGAACCATCCTTGCATCCCTGGAATAAATCCCACTTGCTCATGGAGTATGATCCTTTTAATGTATTGTTGAATTTGGTTTGCTAATATTTTATTGAGGACTTCTGCATGTATGTTCATCAGAGATATTGGCTGGTAATTTTATGTGTGTATGGTGTCCTTTTCTGGCTTTCATATCAAGGTAATTCTGGCCTGGCAAAACAGGTGGTAAGTTCAATTTTTTTGAACTAGTTTGAGAAAGATAGGTATTAACTCCTCTTTGAATGTTTGGTAGAATTTACTGACATAGCTGTTTAGTCCCAGACTTTTGTTTACTGGGGGGTTTTAACAACTTATTCATTCAGTCTATTCAGATTTTCTATCTTTTTTCAGTCTTTGATCAGTTTTGGAAGATTCTAAATTTCCAGAAATGTATCCATATCTTCCAGGTTGTCCAATTGGTTGTTTTATAATTGTTCATAGTATCTCTTATGACCCTTTGTATTTCTTTGGAATCAGATGGAACTTCTCTTTCATTTCTTATTTTATTTATTTGAGCTCTCTCTCTCTCTTTTTTCTGATGAATCTAGCTAAAGATTTGCCAATTTTATCTTTTCAAAGAACCAGTTCTTAGTTTCATTGCCTTTTTAGTCTCTATTTCATTTATTTCCACTCTACTAACCTTAGGTTTCATTTGTTCTTCTTTTTCTAATTCCTTTAAGTGTAAAGTTAAATTGTTTATTTGCGATTTCTCTTATTTCTTAAGGTAGGCCTGTATCGTTCAGAACCTCTCTCTTAGAACTGATTTTGCAGCATCTCACAAGTGTTAATGTCATATTTCTGTTTTCTTTTGTCTCTAGGGTTTTTCTTTTTCCTTTTGAATTATTCTCTGACCTAGTAGTCCTTCAGTAATGTGCTGTTTTATCTCCAAATATTTGTGATTTTTCCAATTTTTTCTTGTAATTAATTTCTACTTTTAAACTATTGTGATCAAAAAAAGATGTTTGATATGATTTTAATTTTCTTTAAATTATTGAGACTTGTTTTGTGGCCTAACATGTGATCCATTCTGGAGAATGTTCCATGTACATTTGAGAAGAATGTGTATTCTATTGCTTTGGATGAAATGTTCTGTATATGTCTATCTACTAAGTTCATCTGGTTTAATGTATCATTAAGGCCAATGTTTCCTTACTGATTTTTTTGTCAGGATATATATTTATTGATGTAAGTGGATTGTTAAGATTCCCTACTATTACTATATTGCTGTCTATTTCTCCCTTTAGGTCTATTAATATTTACTTTATATATTCTGATGTCTCTGTGTTGGAGGAATATATATTTATAAATGTTATATCTTCTTGCTGGATTGATCCTTTTATCATTGTATAGTGCACAATATTTTTTATCTCTTCTTACAGTATTTGTTTCAAAGTCTATTTTCTCTGATATAAGTACAACTAAACCAGCTTTCCTTTTGTTTCCATTTACATGGAATACCTTTTTCCATCCCTTCATTTTCAGTCCGTGTGTGTGCTTACTTCTGAGGTGAGCTTCTTACAGGCTGTATACAGATGGGTTATTTTTTATCCACTGGGCTACTCTTTGTCTTTTGATTGGAAAATTTAGTCCACATACATTTAAAGTAATTATTAATAGGTATGTATTTACTGTCATTTTGTTAATTATTTTCTGGATGTTTTTGTAATTCCTCTCTGTTTTTTTCTTCTCCTATGGTTTGACAATTTTTTTAAGATTATCTATTTATTTTAGAGAAAGCATGCATGCAGGTATACACATGAGTGAGGAGAGGGGCAGAGGGAGAGAATCTTCAAGCAGACTCCCTGCTGAGCACGGAGCCTGATGTGGCCTCAATTCCATGATCCATGAGGTCATGACCTGAGTCCACACCAAAAGTCAGGCACTTAACCAACTGAGCTGCCCAGGTGCCCCTGACGATTTTCTTCAGTGTTATGTTTAAATATCTTCCTCATTTTCTTTTGTGTTTTTAATGTAAGTTATTGCTTTGTGATTACTCTTATGACTTGCAAAATTTCTGCTGAGAAATCTTCTGATAGACTTATGGGATTTCTCTTATATGTAACAATTTGTTTTCCTCTATTGCTTTTGAATATTTTATCTTTAATTTTGACAATTTAATAATAATGTGCCTTGGTGTAGCTCTCTTTTGGTTCATTTGATTTGGAACTCTGTGCTTCCTGGACCAGGATGTCTGTTTCCTTTCCCAGGTTAGGGAAGTTTTCAGCCATTATTCAGATATGTTTTCTGACCCTTTTTCTCTCTCACTTCTCTTTCTGGGATCCCTATAATGTGAATGTTATTCCACTTGATGTTGTCCCAAAGGTCCCTTAACCTATTTAATTTTTTTTTAAGTTCTTTTTCCTTTTTGTTGCTCTGTCTTGGTAAATTTAATTGCTTTATCCTCCAGCTTACAAATCTATATTTCTACTTCATTTAATTTGCTGTTGAATCCTTCTAGTGTATTTTTCAGTTCAGTTATTGTATCCTTTGGTTCTGTGACTGTTGTTTGCACTTTCTTATGTTTTCTATTTTTTTGTTGAGGTCCTCACTGTGTTCATCCATTCTTCTCCCAAGTTCAGTGAGCATCTCTATGATCATTACCTTGAATTCTCTATTAGTTAGATTATTTATCTCTATATCATTCAGGTCTTTTTCTAGGGTTTGTTTTTCATTTAGGACATATTTCTCTGTTTTTTCATTTTGCCTGACTCTCGGTGTTTATTTTTACATATTAGGCAAAATAGCTGCCTCTTTCCATCTTGAAAAAGTAGCCCTGTGTATGTAATGATCCTTCTCATTCAACCTGACCCTAGCTCTTGGTTGTCTCTCAAACCTTTGTGGTTGCCTAAACTGCCTGATTTATTCTTGATATGCCCCCATTGTTGAAGGTGTGCCAAGACCTATTAGTGATCCAAGAGGAGGAATCTCATTTAGCACCTAGTTTCAGGCTATTTGGGAGCCAGACCCACAGGCAGCAGCTTTTAAAGTATGCAAATATACACAGACCTGTGGGATCACAATTGTAATCCCTGCTGGCATCCAGACCAGGCAATCCAGAGTTGTCTCTTAGGCAAGTAGTGAAAACTGGGGCTCCAGATGAGTGTAAGCTCCTTTCTGGGAAATCTTGTCAAGCTGTAGCAAGGCCAGTGGAGTGCACAAAAATGGTTTCTACCTGCTTACATTCCCTGGGAATGCCCTCCTAGTCTCTAGAAATATAGGAAACCCGAAGTCTATCCCTCAGGCTGAAGTTCCAGACTAAATAAATAGGCCTTTTAACAGGAAGACTGGGGTTGTGTTTTAGTCTACCATCTGTGCAGTGCTCTGTGGTGGTGGCCTGCCAAGAGCTTCTTTCTGATTGTTAAATTCTCATGGAACTCTGGAATACCAGTCGTCTTGGTCATTGGAGCCAGGAGCTCAAGAAGTGTCCCCTATGTGGATCACATGTATCCACTGGTTTTAACTAGGCAGCTGGAAAGTGAAGGGGGCAGGGCATACCTGCCAACTTCAGAAATACAGGGGGGAAACATCTTGTCTTATCCATGCCCACAGGCTTCAGCAACATAGCAAGAGAGTGCTTTGTCTGTGCATGTGCCCCAGCTTTAGGCTAGGAGCAGGAGAATGCAGTGACAGCTTGCGGTCACCAGCCCCAGCCAGGGAGTGGGAGAGCACTACATCAGCCTATGCTCTTTGGTCTCAGCCAGTGCCACAGCTGCTCACCACCACCACCCCCACCTTTGTCTCTGCAAGGTGGTGGGAGGATGTCACGTCTGAGCCTACCTGCCTGTGCTAGCAGGTTACGGGGGATCTGCCTGTCTCTGTCTGCCCTCCCTCTCTGCCCTAACCAATGCCCCCAGATTAGCAAATGAATCTCTGGAACATATAACATAGGCATCTTCTCAAACTGCTGTTTCTTCACTGGGTCTTGGGGCAAGCAGGAACAATGTGAGCCCTTCAAGAGGGGACTCTGGTTCCCATAGCACCTGGGGACACACAGATGTCAACCCCATTGGCTTTCCAAACCAGGTATTCGGGGGGCTCTCTTTTCCAGTGCAGATCCCTGGGCCTGAGGTGCTTCATATGGGACAACAACCCCTTGCCCCTCTGGAAGAAGCACCTGGTAAGATGCCTCCCTATTGTGTGTCACTGTGCTGGGGGTGGGGAAATTTTGCAAGACTACAGTGTTTGTCTCTTCAACCCATCTCCACATTGTCCTTTTATCCTTTGTTGTGGAGAGCAGTTCATCTAGCTCTCAGATCTTTTTCAGAGGGAAATAATTCATATGTAGCTGTAGGTTCAGTGTGCCCATGAGAGGAGGTGAATTCAGGATCTTCACAACATCATCTTGGAACTTCCCAGACACATCTAGAATAATGCTCCCAACACAGCTCACCTGTTCTGCCCCATTTAGGGATAGGCAATAAAGAAAAATTTTACAAGTGAGGAATAGGAGGAGAATTGGAGTCTCATTTCATTCTCACATTTACAAAGAAAAGTTCCCACCTCACTAAATGTTTCAGCAGGTTATTTTCCCTACATGATGAAGGCACAAGACAAGATAGGTAAATAGGGCATTTAGCACAATAATAAGATTAGAAAAATAGTAGTCTAGACCCTAAACAACCACATACTTCATGAAGCTTAAAAAAAGATGAAAGGAAAATAAATAAATACATACATACATACATACATACATACATAAAAAAATAAAATAATAAATTTTAAAAACTGAAAGGAGAAGTTTTAGAAATAATATAACTATCATTTGAGTTTATACAATGAACCAGTCAAATATTTATCAGTTCCTCACTGCCCTCTCCCGTCTTATAATTGCCCACTGTCCATGATGAGAAGATCTACGGAAGATGTTGCAAACAAATGCCTACTTTTTAGATAAAGACAGATAAGCCTCAGAATTCATTAGCTCTGTTTCTGCCTTCGGCTAACTGCATGCAATATGCTGAACTTCCTTTTAAAACTTCAAGACCTATTCACCAGCCTTGGGGTAAAAGGGAAACTGTGTCAGCAGCAACCAAACTGCCAGAAGGAGCAGCGCAAATGTTTCCCAATCTCCAGTCAACACCTGGCAAGTGACTACTGGTTGGAAAAGTTAAGTGTGCCCACGAGGAAGAGATGTAGGGGGAACACATATCCACTGTCTGAATGCTTCTTGCTGTACTTTGGTTTGCTGATGTGAACAGGCTACCACCTCTTTCTGTCTCCACAGCCCTTTTCAGTCTGAAGAGTGTCAGAAAACACAGCAGCAACAGCCATCCAAAGGAGATT
>RCUC01051587.1:0-10005 GCA_003697995.1 Taxidea taxus jeffersonii | reverse complement strand
AAAAAAAAAAAAACACAACACAAAAAACTGGTAATTCCCAGGGCTCCTTGGAGAATCTAAGACAGGGCATGTAAAATAAATATTTATGAGTCCATACTGGTATAAATAAATAAGTGATTGAATAAATAGATAAGTGGAGAAGGATAGACAAATCTCCCATGCAGAATTCCAAATAATTTATGTGGACATTCCATAGTTAAGAAGGGGGAAAATAACTCCCTGGTTCTTAAGTGTGGGATGCACATAGTGATTTCCTTCCAAAGAGTACAGTATGGAAAGAGGATAAAAGAGTACCTCTAGAGTTGAAAAACCCTACAAACACTACTTCAGCCAGGTCAAGGTTAATATCAACACTGATAAGTCACCCTTGACATGGTATCATGAGAGTGGCACCTTTACCTTTGTGGTCTTCTTCCCAACGACTCATAAACCCAGAATAATCATGAGAAATCAGACAGATTCACTTGAGGGGCATTCTGTGAAATACCTGACCAGTATTCCTCTAAACTAGGCTGTGAATAATAAGTCTGAGAAACAAAAACAGCCTGAGAAACTGTCATAGCCAAGAGGAGCCTAAGGAGACATGATGACTAAATGTAATAGGGCTTGCTCAGTGGAATCTTGGAACAGATTAAAGACCTTGCATGAAAACTAAGGAAATCTGAATAAAATATGAACTTTAGTTAATGATAATGTATATTGGTTCATTAAATTGTGACAGATGTACCATACTAATGTAAGATGTTATAAGTAATAGGATAAATGGCTATGGGGCATATGGGAACACTATGTATCTTTGTAACTTTTCTGTAAATTGAAAATGAATCTAACATGAGTCTATTGAATTTAGTAGTTCCCTGTTAACCCAGGAACTATCTCAAAAGCATGAAGTATTGTTATAAAGTAACAATAGAAGTATTGTTATAAGTCACAGTGCTTTTTTTTTTTTTTTAATACTTGCAGTCTTCTTTCCTATTTGTACTAGTGGCTTGTATTTACAAATAGGGTCTGTTTTGAAAATTAAATATCTTGGGCACTTTGCTCTATTAGAGTAGATCATCAGGTATTTGAGTGACTATAGTTTTTAGAGGCTGGAAGGATGCAGAATGCCTGAGAGCTTATCCTTGTTTGCACTGTTGTAGAAATAAGGTTAATATAAAAGGTGATAATATGGGCGCCTGGGTGGCTCAGTGGGTTAAGCCGCTGCCTTCGGCTCAGGTCATGATCCCAGGGTCCTGGGATCGAGTCCCACATCGGGCTCTCTGCTTAGCAGGGAGCCTGCTTCTCCCCTCCCCTCTCTGCCTGACTCTCTGCCTACTTGTGTAATCTCTGTCTGTCAAATAAATAAATAAAATCTTTAAAAAAAAAAAAAGGTGATAATATGCCTTTTTATTATGTATGAGAGAAGGTTCAGTGAGATTTTTTAATTTTTTAAAGATTTCATTTATTTGAGAGACAGAGAACAAGGATGAGGGGAAGGAGAAGCAGACTCCCCAGTGAGCAGTGAGCCCCACGTGGGGCTCCATCCCAGGACCCTGGGATCATGATCTGAGCTGAAGGCAGATGCTGAACTGACTGAGCCACCCAGACACCCCTATTTAGTTTTTTTTTTTTTTCTTTAAAGGTTTTTAAGTAATCTCTATACCCAGTGTGGGGCTTGAACTCCCTACCCTGAGATCAGAAGTCATATTCTACTGATTTAGCCAGCTCTATGAGATCTGGTTTTAAGAAAGGGCTCCAGTAGATAGTTGGATAAGCAGAGTGTTTCCAGAGAGTTGAAAAAGCCACCCTGATTTGAACAAATAGACTTGCTAAGTTAAAGAAAACAAAGAGTGAATTTTATTAATTACCTTTTAGCTTGATCCTGCCTTGTCTTGGTTTTCTGAGGATTTTCATTGATTTCAACAGGTATTTGAGTACATATTATGTTCAAGATATTATACGTATAATAAACTGTAGGAGATATAAAAGAAGTAAGTCATGACTCCGTTTTATTTATTTAACAGAGAGATCACAAGTAGGCAGACAGGCAGGCAGAGAGAGAGGGAAGCAGACTCCCTGTGGAGCAGAGAGCCTGATGTGGGGCTCGATCCCAGGACCCTGGGATCATGATCTGAGCTGAGTGTCTCTAGAAAAAGTAAATAAGAGAAACTTGGGAGTGGGCAGAAAGTGATACAACTTTTCCCAACATATAGTGTTCAGGCTTCATTGCACTTTATACTTGTATTTTATAATAAGGTTTCTTCTCTTGGTGTTCTGATGAAGAAGTAAATTATCATGTGGTTAAATTTAGACATAATTATATCCATCACTTTGAGCAGCCCTCCGTTGTGTCTGTTTGAGTGAAGGTGTTCAGTAGAGAGGAGGCGGTGGCTGCGTCTCCAGTGACACTATCCAGGCGGGTGTTCAGTCTGTAGACAGCATAGGAGGGGTCCTTAGGTCATAGTGAATTTACCATCCTTGTAAGAGGAGACAGTACTTTTATGTATTTTCATCCCCAAACTGGTGAAAAGAATTTCGTGGAAATAATGCTTTAAGATAGAGGGCTGAAATGCTTTCAGAGTGATTCTTACAATAATACCTTCTGTCGTGTGCCTGTTCTGTGCTGGGTGCCTAGACTACATGCTTTACTTTACATTTCTGAATGTGCTGCTTGGCTTTAGCCAAACCTTTTATTTTTTTTTAACATGTAAACGTACATCAGAGTTTGATTAGTGTGTTTGTAAGAGGGGTTTTACTTTAACATTACCTCACTAGGGGTGTCTGGGTGGCTCAGTTGGTTAAGTGGCTGCCTTGGGCTCAGGTCATAATCCCAGGGTTCTGGGATTGTGCTCCCTGCTCGGTGGGGAGCCTGCTTTTCCCTCTCCCTCTGCCTGCCACTCCTCCTGCTTGTGCGCTCTCTCTCTGTCAAATAAATAAATAAAATCTTAAAAAATAAAATAAAATTACCTTTACTCTAAGGCAGATGTTTACAGTTGTGGCTAAAGCAAGTATTATATCTGCATTTGTTAGTCAAAGTAAATCATCGTTTTTGTACTGAAGAAGTTAACAAATCTGCACTTATATTTTTAAAAGCTTATTTGTACACCCTAATCTTGTTTCAGTTTTATTTCATTAAAATACACTTTTTGAGGAAAATTTTTTGACCAAAATCTTACATTTTAAGTTAAAAAAATGTAGTTACTTAAAAGTTGTTTGGTATGAGTGAGCTAGAAAGGTCACTTTTAATTGATTAACTGGAGAACCCATTTTACTTTTGGTGAAATATTTAAATGCTGATATCTTGTTTTTTTGTTTTTTTTTTTAAAGTAAGAATATTTACCTCATTGTGATAGAACCTGTATCTTTTAGTATATCCTCTAATAAGCTAATTTAATTAACTACCTGCCAGATACTAAAAATATACATATATATTTTTAAAAGATTTTATTTATTTATTTGAGAGAGAGAGAGGGAGAGAGAGCAAGCAAGCACAGGCAGACAGAGTGGCAGGCAGAGGCAGAGGGAGAAGCAGGCTCCCTGCTGAGCAAGGAGCCGGATGTGGGATTCGATCCCAGGACGCTGGGATCATGACCTGAGCCGAAGGCAGCCGCCCAACCAACTGAGCCACCCAGGCGTCCCCAGATACTAAATATATTAAGTTAAACTTAGCAGCCCACTTTGTTTTGTAATATGCATAAAACAAATGGCCCAAAATTCCTTGATTAAATGGCATTGTGGTAAGATACTTAGCTAAAAGCAGTTCTAATATGATTGTAAACTGTTATAGCTAGTGAAAGAGGGAAATTGCTCATCTTTTGTAGAAGGCCCTTTTGCATCGTAGGTTTCTACTGACCATTTTGTGAACTTCTAAACAGCATCAGTTCCTTTATATAGGAAGAGCTAACCTGAGAGACTGTTTCATTTTACATATGATGGCTCAAAGTTCGGACTCTGTGAATATTCTATTTGAGTTGGCATCTCAACTCTAGTACTTACACTGTAATCTCTGGCAAGTCTTTATGCCTGAATCACCATTTCTGCATCTCTAAAATGTAGGTATTAATACCACTTACTTCACAGAGTAGTTGTGTACACGTGCACTAGTAAACATTCGGGAATTTCTCTGGTCTTCTTATATTACTTACTAAAACTACATTTTATTAAATGTACTCTTTGTAAATGGACTTTTAGTATTTAAAGAAATGTTTTGATGTGTAATAATATTTCAACATGCTGCTTGCCATCCTTAGCTGTTTCATTATTATGCTCAGAGGGTTGTAGTTGACACTTCTGCTCATTGCAACATTTTGTAGTAATGCTCTTGATTGTGAATTGTGTAGTGCTCCTGTTTCAAGCAACAGTAACTAAAATGTGCACTTACCAAAATTTGTGTATGAGTTTTTTATGGGTCTTAAATTTCATTTTCATTCCATGTGTAGGAGTTGAAGTAGTAGTTGTTTCTTAGAGCAGAAAGATCTAAATTGCTGTCATGTGCCAGCGATTAGGAAGAGTGCATATTAGTAGACATTTTTAAAGCAGTAGGCCTTTTTGTTGGAATATGTATAGGAGTGTTATCCTGACTTCAGTTTTATTTTACCGTGATAATGTAAGTTCAAAGAAAATCCAAAGGAATCTACTGTTTTCAAAAATAGTCAATACAACTTTTGAGTTGCAGGAACAGTATTATAAAATCTGTTTTCATGGGGCGACAGAAGACGGGATGTCTGAGTGGTTTTTTTCTTTCTCTCAAGCAGTCTCATTCCAATCAGCAGTGTAATTGGAATGCAGCTCCAATCTGGAGGAGGAAGGGGAATTTTTGGCAAGAAGATACTGAACAGTTGGGAGTTTTATTCAGATTAAGCATAGACAGCCATTCATTATGAGTACAACTCAGTAAAAACAGCAATACCATTCTGTTGCTACAGCTGGGATTTTCTCTGATATTGCTACATGGTGTGTTGCATATAGATTAATCCAACCGTAAAAAGAAATTATTGACAGAATGTTAATATTTATTGTATCTGTACTTCTGCAAATGGTTCTCTCCAATCACCTCAAATTGGTTGCCTCAAATCAAAGATACTTAAGGAGATTTTTGCAAAATTTAAAATCGTTTCTTGAGAAAACAACAAAAAAGGGTCATTGATGGCATAATATTTGAATTATACTTGACCTGCAAACTCTGAGGGCAAAGTACTGTTTAAATACTAAGGACTATTTAAATACTATTTAAGTACAAAGTATTTATCCTTATATCTGCAGAATATGTCATAGCACTTGGCACAAAGTAGTTCCTTAGAAAATGGTGAAAGAGTGAATGATTTAGGGGGATGCCTGAGTGGCTTATTTAGTTAAGTGTCTGCCTTCAGCTCCGGTCAGGATGCCAGGGTCCTGGGATTTAGTGCTGCATTGGGCTCCTTGCTCAGCCGATGCTCCCCCTGCTTGTGCCTTTTCTCCCTCTCTCAAATAAATAAGTAAAATCTTAAAACAAAACAAAAAACAATGATGAACTTAGAGGCCAATCTAGAAATCAGGTGGAAGGATAGTTCTGAGGAATGTTTTAAGGATATACTGGAATGGTATTAGGAGGAGAGGAAATGTATGGGAGGACTTAATCATATCTGTAAAAAGATCACTTGGGATCCATTGTGGAGAACTGATTGGAGTGTTGAGGCTTAAGGCAGGGGACTGATTGGGGGACTGATTGTGGTGGCCTAGATTAGTTGATGGTGGGCTGGACAAGGGTGGTGGCATTGTTAATAGAAGTGGGCAGATGAAGGATATTTGAGAGGCAGAATTGATTAGAATTGATATTTGCCAGAAGGTGGGGAGGAGGAGGAGGAGTGAAGGTGGCTGTGGAGGTTTTTGACTGGAGCGGTGGAGTGAAAAGCAAGGTTATTTATGGAAAGAAAGTGAACTGGAAGAGCAGTTTTGGGGAGGAGGAGATGGTGATTTTATTTTGGGGGCCTGTGTAGATGTGAAGTTTAAGAGAGAGTTAAGATTGGGTCTTTATATTTAGGTGTCACCAGAATGCTAAAGGCCAGGTATAATGTTTGAAATGTAGCTCTTCATATTTATTTTTTGAGAGGGGAAGAAGAGCTTTGTCAGTCTGTTAGGCCATGAATTTTCTCCTAGGAAAAATGTGGGTTCTTTCCCCAGAAAAGTACATATGCATATAACAGTTTATGTATAATTCTGAAGATGGGCTTCTGTGCTCCTCAGGTTATAGAGTAAAAGAAGAGGATCTAGGCCAAAAATCCTGAAGAACCTCAATTTCCATGGGTGGAGTATAGGAAAAAGATGAAGCAAAGAGGTTTGAGAATGAATTTTATGCCTGGTCAAACCAGGTAAATGTGCTGTTGAACAGAAACCAAAAGAAAAGAGGGGTTCCAGAAGCAGGAGTAATGGCAACTGCTTCTCAAGGGTCAGGGGTGATAATGAAAGATGTCCATCGGATGGATTTAGTAATTAAAGGAAAAGCCATGTAAGGGAAATGGTGAGAGAGGAAGCCAGATTGCAGTGAATTAAGGCATTAGTCGGAAGTGAAGAAGTGGAGTCTTTCTAAATTTACTTTGTTCAGAGTTATTAGGTTATTATTATTAGTATGGATGTTGTACTTTGTCAAGTGCGTTTTCTGCATCTATTGAGATGATCATATGGTTTTGATCCTTTCTCTTGTTAATGTGATTAATCATACTGATTGATTTATAAATATTGAACTGCCCCTTGTATCCCTGGGATAAATCCCACTTGATTGTGGTGAATGATTTTTTTAAATACATTGTTGGATTGGGTTTCCTAATATTTTGTTGGGGATATTTGCATCTTTGTTCTTCAGAGATATTGGCCTATGGTATTCTTTTTTTATAGTGTTTTTGTCTGGTTTTAGTACCAGGATAACGCCAGCCTTACAGAATGAATTTGGAAGCTTTCCTTTTGTTTTTTTGGAATAGTTTGAGAAGAAATTTTCTTAAAATGTTTGATAGAGGGTACCTGGCTGGCTCTGTCCTTTAGTGTCTGCCTTTGGCTCACTCAGGTCATGATCCCAGGATCCTGGGATCCAGCCGTGTGTTGGGCTCCCAGGGAGCCTGCTTCTCCCTCTCCTACTCCCCTTGCTTGTGTTACCTCTCTCTGTCTCTGTCAAATAAATAAAAATATTTAAAAAAAAAAAGACAACTGGAGTCTGGTATGTATAAATAAATAGAATTCACCTGTGAAGCTCTCTTCCTGGATTTCTGTTCGTTGGAAGCTTTTAGATTATCAAACTTTGATTATTTTGATTGTTGTTAATTTTATCAGTACTTCGTCTGTTCAGATTTTCTGTTTCTTCCTGATTCAGTTTTGGAAGCTTCTTTGTTTCCAGGAATTTATCCATTTCTTCTAGGTTGTCCAGTTTGTTGGCATAATATTTTTCATAATATTCTCTTATAATCCTTTGTGTTTCTCTGGTGTTTGTTGTTACCTAACTCCATGATTTCTTATTTTATTTATTTGAGTCTTCTCTTTTTCTTGATGAATCCGGTTAAAGTTTTATCCAGACAAAATAAAATAAAATTTTGCTTATTTTTTCAAAGAACTAGCTCCCAGTTTCCTTGAGCTTTTTCTCTTGTTGTTGTTTGTTTTTTAGTTTTTATTTCATTGATTTCTGCTTTTCATTTCCTTCTTTTGGTAGACTTTGGACCTTGTTCTTCCTTTTCTAGCTCTTTTACATATAAGGTTAGGTTGTATGTTTATTTTTCTTATTTCTGGAGGTAGGCCTATATTGCTATAAACTTCCCTCTCAGACGTCTTTTGTTGCATCCCAGAGTTTTGGACTGCGTGTTTTCACTTTCACTTGTCTCCATGTATTTTTTGATTTCCTCTTTGATTTCTTGGTTGACCCATTCATTATTTAGTAGCATATTATTTAGCCTCCATATATTTGTGTTCTTTCCAGACTTTTTTCTTGTGATTGATTTCTGTTGTATTAGGAAAAAATGCATATGATTTCAGTCTTTTTAATTTATTGAGCCCTGTTTTGTGACCTAACTTGTGATCTGTCCTGGAGAATGTTCCATGTGTACAGGAAAGCATGTGTATTCGAATGAAATGTTCTGTGTATACCTTTTAGGCCCCTCTGGTCCTGAGGGGGGAAAAATTAAGAGCTTTTCCTCTAAAATCAGGAATAAGACAAAGATGTCTACTCTCACCACTTTTATTCAGTATTAGCACTGGAGGTCCTAGCTCCTAGCTGCAGCAATCAGACAAGAAAAAGAAATAAAAGGCAAATTGGTAAGGAAAAAGTAAAACTTTGGCTCTTTGCAGATGACATGATACCATGTATAGAAAATCCTAAGGATTCCACCAGAAAACTCCTAGCACTGATAAATGAATTCATTTATCATTGATAAATAAATAAATAAATCATTTATCACTGATAAATAAAGTTGCAGGATAAAAACCAATATACAAATCCATTGCATTTCTATACACTAATGATGAAGTAGGAGAAAGAGAAATTAATAAAACAATCCCACTTATAATTGCATCAAAAAGAATAAAATACCTATGAATAAGCTTAACCAAGAAGGTGAAAGACCTGTATTCCCAGAAACTGAAAAACACTGGTGGAAGAAATTGAAGATGACACAAATAAATGGGAAGATATTCCATGTTCATGGATTGTAAGAACCGATATTAAAAAAATATATATGCATACTACCCAAAGCAATCCAAAGGTAATACCAACATTTTTCACAGACTAGAACAAATGATACTAAAATTTGTGTGGAACCACAAAAGACCCTGAATAGTCAAAGCAATCCTGAGAAAGAAGAATAAAACTGGAGGGGGTATTACAGTCCCAGATTTCAAAATAAATATACTACAAAGCTGTAGTAATCAAAACAGTCTGGTACTGCCACAAGAGAGACACACAGATAAAAGGAATAGAATAGAGAGCCTAGAAATAAACTCACACTGATAATGGCCAACTAATTTGTGAGTCTCTTTAACAAATGGTGCTAGGAAAACTGGGCAGCCGCATGCAAAAGAATGAAACTGGGCCACTTTCTAATACCACATTCAAAAATAGAGTGGATTACAGGCCTAAATGTGAGCTCAGAAACCATAAAACTCCTGGAAGAAAACATAGGCGGCAATTTTGACACTGACAGTGGAAAACATTTTTTTAAGGTATGTCTCCTCAGGCAAGGGAAACAAAAACAAAGTTAAATTTTGGGGAGTATACCAAAATAAAAAGCTTTTTGCCCAGCCACAGAAACCATCAACAAAACAAAAAGGCATCCTACTGAATGGGAGAAAATATTTGCAAATGAGAGATTTGGTAAGGGTTAATATGCAAAATATATAAAGAACTTATACAACTCAACATGCAAAAAAACCCACAAATAATTCTGTTAAATGGGCAGAGGACCCGAATAGACATTTTTTTGAAAGAAGACATGCAAATGGCCAGTAGATACATGAAAAGATGCTCAATATCCCTAACCATCAGGGAAATGTAAATGAAAATCATAATGAGATATCATCTCATATCTGTCAGATTGGCTGGAATCAAAAGGACAAGAAATAACAAGTACTGGTGAGGATGTGGAGAAAAAGGAAACCTCATGCTTTGTTGTTAGAATGCAGCCACTGTAGAAAACAGTATGGAGGTTTCTCAAAAAAATTAAAAATAGAATTACCATATGATCTGGTAATTCCACGACTGGGTATTTACCCAAAGAAAATGGAAATACTAATTTGAAAAGACATATGCACCCCTATGTTTATTACGGCATTATTTGTAATAGCTAAGATATGGAAGCAACCTGAGTGTTCATTGATAGATGAACAGATAAAGATGCATGATGGAATATTACTCAGCCATAAAAAAGAACAAACTCTTGCTATCTGCAACAACATGGATGGACCTGGAAGGTTTAATGCTAAATGAAATAAGTCAGAGAAAGACAGATATCATGATTTCACTCATGTGGAATTTAAGAAATAAATAAATGAACAAACATAGAAAAAAAAAAA
>RCUC01051569.1:0-10117 GCA_003697995.1 Taxidea taxus jeffersonii | reverse complement strand
CTTGGCTCTCTGCTTCCTTACAATAATATGCATTTGAGATGAAAAGTATAGATTGACTCTTTGTACCTCATCAAGTTCATCCTTCTGTCTTCCAAGCAGGAGTTTATGAAAATTGGTAACTGCCTGAAATTTTGTCACAATCCACTGAATAAGTAATTTCAGTTTTTCAAAAAAAATACTCATAGCCAGTATTGTATGAAAAATTTTATAGCCAAGTTTTGGCTTTCTTCACAAGGTTTCAGTGGTATAACCTGGAAGTAGCAGAGTTCAATCATTTCCACATTTGAGGTGTGTGTGTGTGTGTGTGTGTGTGTGTGTGTGTGTGTGTGGTGGGGGGTGGTTAGGCTTCCTGATACCTGGGAGTCATGGAGACAGCATGATTTGACTTGCTAATATATAAAGAGATATACTATATATATATATACATATATATATATAATTGTAGAATTTAACTGAAGGATAATGTGGAAAAAATCCTATCCTTGATTTTGCTTCTTCCTGTTTTGTGAACTTGAATAAGTCACTTGGTTATTCTGATATGGAATTCAATTTCCTCATCTATAAAAAGCAGGCTTGGATTAGACAATGTCTCAGCTTCCTTCCAACTCCAAACTCTAGCATGCTGTGACTTTACCATTAAAGTCAAAGCTTCATGGAATAACTATGAACTTGGGAATCAGACAAACTTGGATTTTTATCCCTGCTCTGTTTCTTATTTGCTGTGTGAAACTGGGGAAACTTCACCCTCCTAATGGCCCATTTCTTCACTTTAAAATAGGAATTCCAGCCTTCCCTCAGCATGACTGGGAGATCTAAAACTATGTCAGGTAGGTAGTATGGTACAAGGCAGGTGCTCAAAATTGGTAGTTATAATTATTAGTATTCTGAGAAAGATTGCTATTCTTTCGGTTTAGCAGTGAGACTCAGGTAGAACTGAGCTTGGAGCATGTGGTTGAATAAGGTGATTGTTGGAAGGGGAAGATATCCTGGTAAGTGGTTTGTGATGCTGTTAATGTTTGTAAAGCATTTAGAATTAAGACCCTTTGTGTTTTATTTATTTTTGTTCTTTTTTTTATTTTTAAAGATTTTATTTATTTATTTGACACAGAGAGAGAGATCACAAGTAGGAAGAGAGGCAGACAGAGAGAGAGGAGAAAGCAGCTACTCGCTGATCAGAGAGCCTAATGTGGGGCTCCATCCCAGGGCGCTCAGACCATGACCCGAGCCGAAGGCAGAGGCTTAACCCACTGAGCCACCCAGGTGTCCCCTATTTTTGTTCTTCTTGATTGTTTAAGAAGGTGTTTCAAGTAAGGCCCCCCTGTCTGTCTGCTGTCCTGTTTGCCGGCTGTCACAAAAGTACTTCAGGAATTATGTGAGAATAAGTCCCATAAGCCACATAAACCCTATTTATTTACCTCTTTAAGTAGCTCCATTTCTTATGACACCTGAGCTTTATTCAAAATTTGGGCATCTTATTGTTGCCCTGTGAGTCCACTCCTCTATTAATAAATAATAGTTTTCATTTGTTGGCCCCTGATTATACTGCTGCTTTTATATGATGTACATATATTCTTCTACTTCCATTTTTGCAAAAATCCTCCAGCACTTTTGTTACATGTTCCAGATGAAGAAACCAAGGCTTGAAAAGGTGCAGTGGATTACCAGATATTATTCAGCCTTGAATTTAGGGGAAATTCATGACTGTTTCTAAACTTTGGGTTGTTCCTACTAAGATTTACTACATTAAATCAAACAACTATTCAGTTTTTTCTGTTTTTTGTTTGTTTGTTTGTTTAAGTCATAAATAAATTGAATTAAAGAGTTTGATTTCTGTACTTTGAGAAGTTTTCAGCTCTCTCTGAGATAGCTAAAAACACTCTTTATAGGTTGTCTCCAAAATATCTTAAACGTTGCTGCCTGGGTTGTTTTGCCAAACTCCATTGTAGAGATGAAAGAACAATATTTTAAGTATTATACAGTAAATTGGTGACTGAATAAGGATTCCAATTTTGGACTCTGAGTTTCCTATCTGCTCTTTAATCCCCAAGCTACCTGAGTTCTAAATTTATATGGAATCTGAATCTATATTGGTCTTAGAATTAAAAATAAGAAAGGGAAAAATGTACATATTTAATAATATCAGGGATTAGGATATTAAACTTTTTTTTTTTTTTAACCTCAGAGTACTTTTTAGTTAGTTTTATACCTTCTTTGCTTCAAAATATAGGCACTTTTTTGTGTTCAATTCATTACTGCGTGTCATATATTTTTAATGCTAATCATATTCTTTATGGCACTTAACAAATCCTTAAAATCCTGACTTGAACATTAAAGACATAATGTAGATGAAGTTTATGGGTATCATTTGAGCTCTGTGCATCCACATTAAAAAGGCTGTAATAATGATTATGAATAAATGCATTCAAGGAAGAGAAAGATGACAGACAGAACTGCCACTTCAACTAATAGAAGAGAATGATCAATACCAACCCTGGTAAGTAGCAATAGCAATAACCAATCCAAAGTATCAAAAAAAAAAAAATCCTAGTGAATTGTAAAATATGGACTACTTCTTTCTGAAATATTTCTAAAACTTTTATTAGATTGAAAATGTGCTATTTTACAGCAATGTCCACAATAGCCAAGTTATGGAAAGAACCTAGATGTCCATCAACAGATGAATGGATAAGGAAGATGTGGTATATATATATAATGGAATACTATGCAGCCATCAAAAGAAATGAAATCTTACCATTTGCGACGACATGGATGGAACTGGAGCGTATTATGCTTAGCGAAATAAGTCAACTGGAGAAAGACAACTATCACATGATCTCCCTGATATGAGGAAGTGGAGATGCAATGGGGGTGGGGGTTAAGGTGGTAGGAAAAGAAAAAATGAAACAAGATGGGGTCGGGAGGGAGACAAACCAAAAGAGACTCTTAATGTCATAAAACAAACTGAGGGGGGTGGGGGGGAGAGGGGTTGGGAGAGGGTGGTGGGGTTACATTATACGTTTAAATAAAAAAAGCTTAAATTAAAAAAAGCTAAAAAAAGAGAAATATATGCAGATGTGAAAAAAAAAGAAAATGTGCTATTTGAACAGAATTCTGCTCTTCTTTTATTTTTTTAAGATGTATTTATTTATTTATTTTTAGAGAGAAGGAGAGAGCAAGAGAAAAGGAGGAGGAGGAGAGAGAGAGAGAGGGAAAGAAGCAGACTCCCTGCTGAGCATGGAGCCCAATATAGGGCTTGATTACACAGCCCTCAGATCATGACCTAAGCTGAAATCAAGAGTCAAGATGCTCAACTGACTGACCACCCTGCCACCCTGGATTCTGTCCGTCTTATACTGTTTATTAGCCAGTGGTTTATAAACTAGAGTTCTAGAAGACATACATCAAGCACAGTGTATCAATCTGGTTCCTATAGCAGTAATGCAATGTAATGAACAAACACTAAATCTCATTGGCTTAACATAACAATTTCTTATTTCTTGTTCCTTTCTCTGCTTGTCAGCTAGTGTGGTTCTGTCCCAGGCTGCAGGCTGAGTTCAGGTCTTCTCCAAAGATCTTTTGTTCTAAGTTCAGTAGTTACTTGAGTTACTTTTTCTTCTCATGGAGGATGTCATAATGTCAAAGGGGGCAAACAGATGCTTGTGATGCTTATAGCTGGGAATTGACAGTTTCACTTCCACTCACTTATCAGGGAAAACAAGTCACATAGCTGAGCCCAAATTCACTGGCACATTAAAATATTTACTATGGTTCATCTCACAGTGAACCATGGTAAAGATATGGAGGGATGAAAAATTGAACAAATAAAATCCAGCACATGTAATGGCTAAGTGAAGATTTCTGAAGACACCAAGAAATTAGACCCATAAAGTTTATAACTGTGAATCTGTGCTGTTTCTACCAACACTGGGACTTGACTGTTGTTTGTTGACTTCTCTGGAAATCCCAAGAGAAAAGGCGATAAGAAGGGAGAAAAAGTTCCATTTGGTTGAGAGACTTGCATTCATGGCAGCAGAGATGATTTGTTGAGATGTGCTACAGAATCAGGTCAGCCCCAGAATGTTGGAGTCTGTCTCTGAGGCTGTCAGCCCATGAGCTACTCTGCTCATTAACATATGTACTCACTGATTGCCTTAAGTTCATAGCATGGAGCTAGGTGCTTTAGAAAAAAAGGGAAGTAGTAGTGAAAATTAGGAGAGAATTGAATACATCCAGGTAGGAAAAGATGATGTTTTGTAAAGGGAAAGTCAGGAGAGAATGGATGGGGTAAAGAGGGTTGATATTCAGGCACTAATGTTCCTGAGGAAGGAAGGAAGTTAGGGAATGCCTGCATTTTATGTTAGCTGGGAGCATTCGTGAGGAAATGAAGGACTGAGGAGGTGGTTAAACCTGAGGGTTTTTGTGCTAGGTATGATGAAGAGTCATGGAAAAATGTGATAGGACAGAAAAAAGTATGAGCTTAATGCAGTTCTGGGAGAAACTTTGAGTGCTGTTCATTTGGATTGCTCTTGGTGTTCCAGTGTCTTCGGAGATAAGGATACTCCTTTCCTGCTGTGGTAGGGAGGGTACCTCTCACTTGAGGTGTGTGACCTGTCAGAAAATCCTGCGTGCTCTTGTCTTCTCTCCAATTCTTACAGCATGAAATATTCAGTATGCCAAGGTGCCAGATTTTGGGATAACTTGTCTTGAACGCTGTTACCTGTGATTAGAACGGGAAGACAGTGGTACAGTCACTTAGCAAATATTCACAAATACCTTTAGTATTCCAACTCCGGAAGTATATTATGTGCCAGGAATACCAAGAAGAAAGACCCAGTCCTTAACCTCAAGTCTCTGAGAGGGGAAGTCATACAAGCGAAGAGACAATTATTAAGCAGCCTTTTAAGTTCAGAAGTAATGGTAAACATAAAGCCCTTCAAGAGTGCAGTAAAGATATGTAGTGAAGACCTCAGAAGTTAGTAGAGACTTCAAGGAGCCACTGACATTATGCCTGGGTCCAGAAGGACTTTAGATCATGATATAGGCTTCAACATAAAAATATAAGTGATGGCAGAGGAACAAAATTTATTAATAGTAGTAGTGATCAAGGAATCTACAGTATTCCAAATTTATTTTATTTTATTTATTTATTTTTAAAGATTTTATTTATTTATTTGACAGAGAGAGACAGGGAGAGAGAAACACAAGCAGGGGGAGCTGGAGAGGGAGAAGCAGGCTTCCCACTGAACAGGGAGCCTGCCATGGTGGGGAGCCTGCTGTGATGCTGGATCCCAGGATGCTTGTGATCAGGACCTGAGCCAAAGGCAGACAATCCTTTTTTTTTTTTTTTTTAGATTTTTATTTATTTATTTGACAGAGAGAGAGAGATCACAAGTAGGCAGAGAGGCAGGCAGAGAGAGAGGAGGAAGCAGGCTCCCCATTGAGCAGAGAGCCCGATGCGGGGCTGGATCTCAGGACCCTGAGATCATGACCTGAGCCGAAGGCAGAGGCTTAACCCACTGAGCCACCCAGGCGCCCAAGGCAGACAATCTTAACAACTGAGCCACACACGCACCCCAAGTATTCCAAATTTAAATTGGGGAGAGTGGAAGAAGGCATGGCAGGTCTGAAAACTTGGGGAACATGCTGTGGGGTCCAAGCCCTCCACTTCTCAGGGAGAAACCAGAAGTTGTGAGTTCCCTTCCTGGTGTGTGTTGCTGTGCTGGAGGTGGGGTTATGGCAAGATTGTGTCTCAGCCTTTCCTACTCATTTTGATGTGCGTTTTTTTGTTTTGTTTTGTTTTGCTTTTTTTTACACAATTTACCCAGTGTTTAGATATCAGCTAGTTTCGGGAATTTTTTCACAGGTAATTATTCCATATGTAGCTTTGGTTTTGGTGTGTCCCTTGGAGGGACTGAATTCATAAGCCTGCTGTGGTTGCTGTCTCAAACCAGAGCTCCTTTTGAAGTCACATTCTTTTTATTTATTTATTTATTTTATTATTTACTTATTCCCATTTATTTGCTTGTTTGTGTATTTATTTATTTATTTATCCAGTGTAATTAACATAAAGTGTTACATTAGTTTCAGGTGTATAATATAGTGATGCAACAATTCTATACATTACTCAATGCTCTTCATATATGTACTCTTTAATCCCCATCATCTATTTCATCCCCTCCCCCACTTCCTTCCTGATAACCATCAGTTTGTTCTCTATACTTAAGAGTTTGTTTTTTGGGGATGCCTGGGTGGCTCAGTGGGTTAAACATCTGCCTTTGGCTCCAGTCATGATCTCAGGGTCCTGGGATCAGGCTTCTTGCTCGGCGGCGTGGAGACTGCTTCTCCTTCTGCCTGCTGCTCCCCCTGCTTGTGCACTCTCTCTCTCTGATAAACAAATGGATAAAATCTTTAAAAAAGAGTCTCTTTTGGTCTCATTTTTCTCTGTTCTGTTTCCTAAATTCTACATATGAGTGAAATCATATGGCATTTGCCTTTCTCTGACTTACTTCATATAGCATTATGCCCTCTAGATTCATCCATGTTGTTGCAAATGGCAATATTTTATTCTTTTTATGGCTGAAGAATATTCTATTGTATATATACCACATCTTTTTCATCCATTCATGTATCAGTAGACACTTGTGTTGCTTCCATATATTGGCTATTGTAAATAATGTTGCAATAAACATAGGGGTGCATGTTTTTTGGAATTAGTGATTTTGTATTCTTTAGGTAAAAATACCCAGTAATAGAATTATTGGATCATAGGATAATTATACTTTTAATTTTTTAAGGAAGTTCCATCCTGTTTTCCACAAAAAGTCACGTTCCTTTTAAATGTTATCATTTACTACTTTTTAACTGAGTAACTATCTCATTAAGACCCTGCCTCTTCAAGTGGTTTGCATATTCTTGAAGAACAAGGGAGCTTGGTATGCATTGCTCTTACCATTTTTTTTTTTTTTACACATGAGATTTAGTGGAGAGGTATTGAAATATATTAGAGCTAAATATAAGTGAATATAGTGAAATGGGTGAAAATGTGTTTTGTCATAGGTCTCTTTTAGAAAGATGCAGAATAGTGAAGCGAGCAGACATTTCTGAGGCAAAAAGGATTATTAAAAGTTGAAACAGACATTCATTTTTTATATAAATGAATGGTGAAAATTATATAAATAAAACTAAATAAAATAAATACAATTAATACATAGTAATATAATGTTAGTTTTAATAATCATACTTATAACAGTGACTCAATATATAGAAATCTTTTTGCTGTTAAGGTCTTCAGAGATTGGCTTACACTCCTGGTAAGCATGCCATGGACTTGAATATGGTTGTTTTCTGGGGTAACATGAATGTAAAATAAATCAATTCACAGAAGAATTTTATTATAGTTCATGAACATTTTTTTTGTGGGACATAGTCTCAAATATATTCTGAGGAACATAAGGTCTTATAAAACAGATTAAATAAATATAGAAAAGTCTATTACTTTAAATAAAATCAATCACTATATTGGAAACTGAATTGTCTGAGAACACATTAAACATATGAAAGAACTGGGCATTAATTAAATGCTAGTGTGCAGGAGATATTAAAGATCCCATCCAATGATAGCCTGTTTTATATCTTAGCCTTTATTACAAAATTGGAGGAAAAATATTTCTATATAGGAACAAACAAACCAAAAACTTCCCACCCACCAATCTAATAAAAAAACAAAAACCAAACAGTCCTGTTGACTTTTTCCTGTTTTGTTCTACCATATCTTTTGAACATGGGGACTTAAAAGATATTTAGTGAATAAATAAGAAAAGGAAGGGATGGTTAAAAATATAGTAAGGAAATAAAGCATGAAATGAAGGTTTGGTGGTGATAATCTGTCTTAACATGACCTTAAATATGACTTTCCTACAAATTGAGAAGAAAAAGTTTTTTTTGGTGGATTTCCAGACCTATAATTTAAAACCTCATTATATTAATATTTAACCACTTCACTTCACATCTGGGTTGCTTTTATTTCTCTCCAAATTTGAGCTGTTATGGCTTGAATTTTGAAATATCATAAATATTTTGGTTTTAGTGGCTTTTAGTTTCATAGATATAAGTATGTTCAGAGTGCTTTTTCATTATGGGATAAGTTTATTCAGAATCTTCTAAATGCTTAATCATAGCTCAGGCAGCTTTAGGGGATTTTGAAGAAAATGAAAATAAATACAGAAAAATCTGGGTAAAGGGGACACAATGGACTTAAAACTGTCAAGGACTAAAAACTTAATGAAACGGAACACTTAATGTTGGACGGTTTGGGGCAGATTATAGAATCTTTACCATGTGCAAATAATAGATATTTTAGTACACAGAATTGTGAACTGGCACAATTTGACCGCATGGCCCTAGAATTTTGGAATGTCTTGTGCCATCACCTCATTTGATTAATGAGGAAACATAAGAGCCTTTCCAAAGTCACAGAACTATTAGTGTGAAGACCCTAGATTTTCAGCACTGTGCTTTCCTTTTGTCGTAGGTATAATATCCTTTCCTAGTATTGAACAGTTGGGCGAGAGACACCTGACTTGAGCATCTCCTAACATTCATCATATACTTTGTAGGGGCTTTTGTAGATTACTTCTCATATGCATGCCTAATGTCCTTGCCTGTAAAAATAAACATACTTTTTCTAAAAAACTCTAATAAATTATAAAAATTAATGGGGAAATGGCTCTAAAAAACAGTTTCTTCTTTGCACAATTAAGAGATTAATTGAACCAGATGATAGCAAACATTACTTCTGCTTCTAAAAGAGACAGACCCACAATTCCTGAAAATATGAGAACCTTCGTTTTCACTTTTCCTTGCTAACTTGAGTTCATCCTTTGAAACTCAGTACTTGGGAGTCAGCTTCTCTTTTCGCTCTTGGTAGGGTGGGTACAACTACTCCATGCCTCCATAGTCACCTGTGCTTACTGCTCATATTTTCCTTGCTATGTGTATCAGTCTTCCTCCATTTAAATTTCTTTGATGTTGGATGCTATTTAATTTAACCTTGTAACCCAAATGCCTTGCACAGTGTTTGGAACTGAGTAGGATCAAAACAAATATTTATCAAATCAAAGGCAAAAACCTAAGATGTTTTCAACATCTGAGTTTACTGGTGACGATGGGCTAGCACTTAGACATGATGGTCAGTGTATGTGAGGTTCTAGATTATTAAGGTAGATTTTAATTGTAGAACTATCTCCCCTACCCTAGAATAAGATTTGAACTAGAATTGCCATTTGACCACCTGTCAAAGAAAAATTTCTGTTTAAAACCAATTGTTTATATCTGGTGGTAAATGGAGAATCAGAAAGAGAAGGGGACACATGATCAAAGATAATAGAAGGGGAAAGGAAGGTGAGTTCAAGGTAACACTATTTATATGAACTGAATTTGTAATCACCATTGTAATTAATATCATGGTAATTATTTGACATCAAATTGTCACTAACATTTTTATGGGCATAGTGAAGGCATTTATTCATGAATAGTGCATATTTTCATCAGTTTTCTAATAAGCAAGAAAATAAAGCACACGCTTATTTGACCTAATTGAATTTCCAGTTATATGTTAGAGTTATATTTAAAATATAACCAGAAATTAATGCCAAGTAGAGAGAGGAGTTGAAGGAATTAAAAGTTAAAATTATGAAGTTTTAAAAATAATGTTTTCTAGGGCTCAAATAAAATAAAGGTGATAAAAGCTAATGCATCATTGAAGATTCAATATAAATTGTAAGGACTTGATTCTTCACTGACTACTGAAGTAATTTATTAGAAAATAGATCAGACTGTACCACAGAGAAGGAAATTTTCAAGGCATCAGGTGGTAGTTGGACAGGATGACCTTTATTGTCCCTTCCAACCCAGAGATTCTGTAAATGGATGAAAACCCAATAATGAGGAAGGTGCTAATGACACACTATAGTGCCCTCTTTTTAAAATGAATATTTTAAATGTCAATATGTTATTTGTTTTCAATGCCTGTAACTTTTATCATAAAAAAAAATTCATGTTACCATTTCTCATTCAAGCTTCTAATGATAGACTGTGACCTTTTTCTGGGGGAAAAAAA